>JAYJMM010000012.1:0-66618 GCA_037349105.1 Limnomonas spitsbergensis
GAGGCGTAACCCCCAGAATTTGGGTACCAGAAGGTAGAGGCGTAACCCCCAGAATTTGGGTACCAGAAGGTAGAGGCGTAACCCCCAGAATTTGGGTAACCAGAAGGTAGAGGCGTAACCCCCAGAATTTGGGTACCAGAAGGTAGAGGCGTAACCCCCAGAATTTGGGTACCAGAAGGTAGAGGCGTAACCCCCAGAATTTGGGTACCAGAAGGTAGAGGCGTAACCCCCAGAATTTGGGTACCAGAAGGTAGAGGCGTAACCCCCAGAATTTGGGTACCAGAAGGTAGAGGCGTAACCCCCAGAATTTGGGTACCAGAAGGTAGAGGCGTAACCCCCAGAATTTGGGTACCAGAAGGTAGAGGCGTAACCCCCAGAATTTGGGTACCAGAAGGTAGAGGCGTAACCCCCAGAATTTGGGTACCAGAAGGTAGAGGCGTAACCCCCAGAATTTGGGTACCAGAAGGTAGAGGCGTAACCCCCAGAATTTGGGTACCAGAAGGTAGAGGCGTAACCCCCAGAATTTGGGTACCAGAAGGTAGAGGCGTAACCCCCAGAATTTGGGTACCAGAAGGTAGAGGCGTAACCCCCAGAATTTGGGTACCAGAAGGTAGAGGCGTAACCCCCAGAATTTGGGTACCAGAAGGTAGAGGCGTAACCCCCAGAATTTGGGTACCAGAAGGTAGAGGCGTAACCCCCAGAATTTGGGTACCAGAAGGTAGAGGCGTAACCCCCAGAATTTGGGTACCAGAAGGTAGAGGCGTAACCCCCAGAATTTGGGTACCAGAAGGTAGAGGCGTAACCCCCAGAATTTGGGTACCAGAAGGTAGAGGCGTAACCCCCAGAATTTGGGTACCAGAAGGTAGAGGCGTAACCCCCAGAATTTGGGTACCAGAAGGTAGAGGCGTAACCCCCAGAATTTGGGTACCAGAAGGTAGAGGCGTAACCCCCAGAATTTGGGTACCAGAAGGTAGAGGCGTAACCCCCAGAATTTGGGTACCAGAAGGTAGAGGCGTAACCCCAGAATTTGGGTACCAGAAGGTAGAGGCGTAACCCCCAGAATTTGGGTACCAGAAGGTAGAGGCGTAACCCCCAGAATTTGGGTACCAGAAGGTAGAGGCGTAACCCCCAGAATTTGGGTACCAGAAGGTAGAGGCGTAACCCCCAGAATTTGGGTACCAGAAGGTAGAGGCGTAACCCCCAGAATTTGGGTACCAGAAGGTAGAGGCGTAACCCCCAGAATTTGGGTACCAGAAGGTAGAGGCGTAACCCCCAGAATTTGGGTACCAGAAGGTAGAGGCGTAACCCCCAGAATTTGGGTACCAGAAGGTAGAGGCGTAACCCCCAGAATTTGGGTACCAGAAGGTAGAGGCGTAACCCCAGAATTTGGGTACCAGAAGGTAGAGGCGTAACCCCCAGAATTTGGGTACCAGAAGGTAGAGGCGTAACCCCCAGAATTTGGGTACCAGAAGGTAGAGGCGTAACCCCCAGAATTTGGGTACCAGAAGGTAGAGGCGTAACCCCCAGAATTTGGGTACCAGAAGGTAGAGGCGTAACCCCCAGAATTTGGGTACCAGAAGGTAGAGGCGTAACCCCCAGAATTTGGGTACCAGAAGGTAGAGGCGTAACCCCAGAATTTGGGTACCAGAAGGTAGAGGCGTAACCCCCAGAATTTGGGTACCAGAAGGTAGAGGCGTAACCCCCAGAATTTGGGTACCAGAAGGTAGAGGCGTAACCCCCAGAATTTGGGTACCAGAAGGTAGAGGCGTAACCCCCAGAATTTGGGTACCAGAAGGTAGAGGCGTAACCCCCAGAATTTGGGTACCAGAAGGTAGAGGCGTAACCCCCAGAATTTGGGTACCAGAAGGTAGAGGCGTAACCCCCAGAATTTGGGTACCAGAAGGTAGAGGCGTAACCCCCAGAATTTGGGTACCAGAAGGTAGAGGCGTAACCCCCAGAATTTGGGTACCAGAAGGTAGAGGCGTAACCCCCAGAATTTGGGTACCAGAAGGTAGAGGCGTAACCCCCAGAATTTGGGTACCAGAAGGTAGAGGCGTAACCCCCAGAATTTGGGTACCAGAAGGTAGAGGCGTAACCCCCAGAATTTGGGTACCAGAAGGTAGAGGCGTAACCCCAGAATTTGGGTACCAGAAGGTAGAGGCGTAACCCCCAGAATTTGGGTACCAGAAGGTAGAGGCGTAACCCCCAGAATTTGGGTACCAGAAGGTAGAGGCGTAACCCCCAGAATTTGGGTACCAGAAGGTAGAGGCGTAACCCCCAGAATTTGGGTACCAGAAGGTAGAGGCGTAACCCCCAGAATTTGGGTACCAGAAGGTAGAGGCGTAACCCCCAGAATTTGGGTACCAGAAGGTAGAGGCGTAACCCCCAGAATTTGGGTACCAGAAGGTAGAGGCGTAACCCCCAGAATTTGGGTACCAGAAGGTAGAGGCGTAACCCCCAGAATTTGGGTACCAGAAGGTAGAGGCGTAACCCCCAGAATTTGGGTACCAGAAGGTAGAGGCGTAACCCCCAGAATTTGGGTACCAGAAGGTAGAGGCGTAACCCCCAGAATTTGGGTACCAGAAGGTAGAGGCGTAACCCCCAGAATTTGGGTACCAGAAGGTAGAGGCGTAACCCCCAGAATTTGGGTACCAGAAGGTAGAGGCGTAACCCCAGAATTTGGGTACCAGAAGGTAGAGGCGTAACCCCCAGAATTTGGGTACCAGAAGGTAGAGGCGTAACCCCCAGAATTTGGGTACCAGAAGGTAGAGGCGTAACCCCCAGAATTTGGGTACCAGAAGGTAGAGGCGTAACCCCCAGAATTTGGGTACCAGAAGGTAGAGGCGTAACCCCCAGAATTTGGGTACCAGAAGGTAGAGGCGTAACCCCAGAATTTGGGTACCAGAAGGTAGAGGCGTAACCCCCAGAATTTGGGTACCAGAAGGTAGAGGCGTAACCCCCAGAATTTGGGTACCAGAAGGTAGAGGCGTAACCCCCAGAATTTGGGTACCAGAAGGTAGAGGCGTAACCCCCAGAATTTGGGTACCAGAAGGTAGAGGCGTAACCCCCAGAATTTGGGTACCAGAAGGTAGAGGCGTAACCCCCAGAATTTGGGTACCAGAAGGTAGAGGCGTAACCCCCAGAATTTGGGTACCAGAAGGTAGAGGCGTAACCCCCAGAATTTGGGTACCAGAAGGTAGAGGCGTAACCCCCAGAATTTGGGTACCAGAAGGTAGAGGCGTAACCCCCAGAATTTGGGTACCAGAAGGTAGAGGCGTAACCCCCAGAATTTGGGTACCAGAAGGTAGAGGCGTAACCCCCAGAATTTGGGTACCAGAAGGTAGAGGCGTAACCCCCAGAATTTGGGTACCAGAAGGTAGAGGCGTAACCCCCAGAATTTGGGTACCAGAAGGTAGAGGCGTAACCCCCAGAATTTGGGTACCAGAAGGTAGAGGCGTAACCCCCAGAATTTGGGTACCAGAAGGTAGAGGCGTAACCCCCAGAATTTGGGTACCAGAAGGTAGAGGCGTAACCCCCAGAATTTGGGTACCAGAAGGTAGAGGCGTAACCCCCAGAATTTGGGTACCAGAAGGTAGAGGCGTAACCCCCAGAATTTGGGTACCAGAAGGTAGAGGCGTAACCCCCAGAATTTGGGTACCAGAAGGTAGAGGCGTAACCCCCAGAATTTGGGTACCAGAAGGTAGAGGCGTAACCCCCAGAATTTGGGTACCAGAAGGTAGAGGCGTAACCCCCAGAATTTGGGTACCAGAAGGTAGAGGCGTAACCCCCAGAATTTGGGTACCAGAAGGTAGAGGCGTAACCCCCAGAATTTGGGTACCAGAAGGTAGAGGCGTAACCCCCAGAATTTGGGTACCAGAAGGTAGAGGCGTAACCCCCAGAATTTGGGTACCAGAAGGTAGAGGCGTAACCCCAGAATTTGGGTACCAGAAGGTAGAGGCGTAACCCCCAGAATTTGGGTACCAGAAGGTAGAGGCGTAACCCCCAGAATTTGGGTACCAGAAGGTAGAGGCGTAACCCCCAGAATTTGGGTACCAGAAGGTAGAGGCGTAACCCCCAGAATTTGGGTACCAGAAGGTAGAGGCGTAACCCCCAGAATTTGGGTACCAGAAGGTAGAGGCGTAACCCCCAGAATTTGGGTACCAGAAGGTAGAGGCGTAACCCCCAGAATTTGGGTACCAGAAGGTAGAGGCGTAACCCCCAGAATTTGGGTACCAGAAGGTAGAGGCGTAACCCCCAGAATTTGGGTACCAGAAGGTAGAGGCGTAACCCCCAGAATTTGGGTACCAGAAGGTAGAGGCGTAACCCCCAGAATTTGGGTACCAGAAGGTAGAGGCGTAACCCCCAGAATTTGGGTACCAGAAGGTAGAGGCGTAACCCCCAGAATTTGGGTACCAGAAGGTAGAGGCGTAACCCCCAGAATTTGGGTACCAGAAGGTAGAGGCGTAACCCCAGAATTTGGGTACCAGAAGGTAGAGGCGTAACCCCCAGAATTTGGGTACCAGAAGGTAGAGGCGTAACCCCCAGAATTTGGGTACCAGAAGGTAGAGGCGTAACCCCCAGAATTTGGGTACCAGAAGGTAGAGGCGTAACCCCCAGAATTTGGGTACCAGAAGGTAGAGGCGTAACCCCCAGAATTTGGGTACCAGAAGGTAGAGGCGTAACCCCCAGAATTTGGGTACCAGAAGGTAGAGGCGTAACCCCCAGAATTTGGGTACCAGAAGGTAGAGGCGTAACCCCCAGAATTTGGGTACCAGAAGGTAGAGGCGTAACCCCCAGAATTTGGGTACCAGAAGGTAGAGGCGTAACCCCCAGAATTTGGGTACCAGAAGGTAGAGGCGTAACCCCCAGAATTTGGGTACCAGAAGGTAGAGGCGTAACCCCCAGAATTTGGGTACCAGAAGGTAGAGGCGTAACCCCCAGAATTTGGGTACCAGAAGGTAGAGGCGTAACCCCCAGAATTTGGGTACCAGAAGGTAGAGGCGTAACCCCCAGAATTTGGGTACCAGAAGGTAGAGGCGTAACCCCCAGAATTTGGGTACCAGAAGGTAGAGGCGTAACCCCCAGAATTTGGGTACCAGAAGGTAGAGGCGTAACCCCCAGAATTTGGGTACCAGAAGGTAGAGGCGTAACCCCCAGAATTTGGGTACCAGAAGGTAGAGGCGTAACCCCCAGAATTTGGGTACCAGAAGGTAGAGGCGTAACCCCCAGAATTTGGGTACCAGAAGGTAGAGGCGTAACCCCCAGAATTTGGGTACCAGAAGGTAGAGGCGTAACCCCCAGAATTTGGGTACCAGAAGGTAGAGGCGTAACCCCAGAATTTGGGTACCAGAAGGTAGAGGCGTAACCCCCAGAATTTGGGTACCAGAAGGTAGAGGCGTAACCCCCAGAATTTGGGTACCAGAAGGTAGAGGCGTAACCCCCAGAATTTGGGTACCAGAAGGTAGAGGCGTAACCCCCAGAATTTGGGTACCAGAAGGTAGAGGCGTAACCCCCAGAATTTGGGTACCAGAAGGTAGAGGCGTAACCCCCAGAATTTGGGTACCAGAAGGTAGAGGCGTAACCCCCAGAATTTGGGTACCAGAAGGTAGAGGCGTAACCCCCAGAATTTGGGTACCAGAAGGTAGAGGCGTAACCCCCAGAATTTGGGTACCAGAAGGTAGAGGCGTAACCCCAGAATTTGGGTACCAGAAGGTAGAGGCGTAACCCCCAGAATTTGGGTACCAGAAGGTAGAGGCGTAACCCCAGAATTTGGGTACCAGAAGGTAGAGGCGTAACCCCCAGAATTTGGGTACCAGAAGGTAGAGGCGTAACCCCCAGAATTTGGGTACCAGAAGGTAGAGGCGTAACCCCCAGAATTTGGGTACCAGAAGGTAGAGGCGTAACCCCCAGAATTTGGGTACCAGAAGGTAGAGGCGTAACCCCCAGAATTTGGGTACCAGAAGGTAGAGGCGTAACCCCCAGAATTTGGGTACCAGAAGGTAGAGGCGTAACCCCCAGAATTTGGGTACCAGAAGGTCGAGGCGTAACCCCCAGAATTTGGGTACCAGAAGGTAGAGGAGTAACCCCCAGAATTTGGGTACCAGAAGGTAGCGGCGTAACCCCCAGAACTTTGGGTACCAGAAGGTAGAGGCGTAACCCCCAGAATTTGGGTACCAGAAGGTAGAGGCGTAACCCCCAGAATTTGGGTACCAGAAGGTAGAGGCGTAACCCCCTGAATTTGGGTACCAGTAATGGTAGAGGCGTAAACCCCCAGAATTTGGGTACCAGAAGGTAGAGCGTAACCCCAGAATTTGGGAACCAGAAGGTAGAGGCGTAGACCCCAGAATTTGGGTAACCAGAAGGTAGAGGCGTAACCCCAGAATTTGGGTACCAGAAGGTAGAGGCGTAACCCCCAGAATTGGGTACACAGAAGGTAGAGGCGTAACCCCCAGAATTTGGGTACCAGAAGGTAGAGGCCGTAACCCCCAGAACTTTGGGTACCAGACAGGTAGAGGCGTAACCCCAGAATTTGGGTACCAGAAGTAGAGGCGTAAACCCCCAGAATTTGGGTACCAGAAGGTAGAGGCGTAACCCCAGATAATTTGGGTACCAGAAGGTAGAGGCGTAACCCCCAGAATTTGGGTACCAGAAGGTAGAGGCGTAACCCCCAGAATTTGGGCTACCAGAAGGTAGCGGCGTAACCCCAGAATTTGGGAACCAGAAGGTAGAGGGTAACCCCAGAATTTGGGTACCAGAAGGTAGAGGCGTAACCCCCAGAATTTGGGTACCAGAAGGTAGAGGCGTAACCCCCAGAATTTGGGTACCAGAAGGTAGAGAGCGTAGCCCCCAGAATTTGAGGTACCAGAAGGTAGAGGCGTAACCCCCAGAATTTGGGTACCAGAAGTAGAGGCGTAACCCCAGAATTTGGGTACCAGAAGGTAGAGGCGTAACCCCCAGAATTTAGGTACCAGAAGGTAGCAGGCGTAACCCCAGAATTTGGGTACCAGAAGGTAGAGGCGTAACCCCCAGAATTTGGGTAACCAGAAGGTAGAGGCGTAACCCCAGAATTTGGGTACCAGAAGGTATAGGCGTAACCCCCAGAATTTGGGTACAGAAGGTAGAGGCGTAACCCCCAGAATTTGGGTACCAGAAGGTAGAGGCGTAACCCCCAGAATTTGGGAACCAGAAGGTAGAGGCGTAACCCCCAGAATTTGGGTACCAGAAGGTAGAGGCGTAACCCCCAGAATTTGGGTACCAGAAGGTAGAGGCGTAACCCCCAGAATTTGGGTACCAGAAGGTAGAGGCGTAACCCCCAGAATTTGGGTACCAGAAGGTAGAGGCGTAACCCCCAGAATTTGGGTACCAGAAGGTAGAGGCGTAACCCCCAGAATTTGGGTACCAGAAGGTAGAGGCGTAACCCCCAGAATTTGGGTACCAGAAGGTAGAGGCGTAACCCCCAGAATTTGGGTACCAGAAGGTAGAGGCGTAACCCCAGAATTTGGGTACCAGAAGGTAGAGGCGTAACCCCCAGAATTTGGGTACCAGAAGGTAGAGGCGTAACCCCCAGAATTTGGGTACCAGAAGGTAGAGGCGTAACCCCCAGAATTTGGGTACCAGAAGGTAGAGGCGTAACCCCCAGAATTTGGGTACCAGAAGGTAGAGGCGTAACCCCCAGAATTTGGGTACCAGAAGGTAGAGGCGTAACCCCCAGAATTTGGGTACCAGAAGGTAGAGGCGTAACCCCCAGAATTTGGGTACCAGAAGGTAGAGGCGTAACCCCCAGAATTTGGGTACCAGAAGGTAGAGGCGTAACCCCCAGAATTTGGGTACCAGAAGGTAGAGGCGTAACCCCCAGAATTTGGGTACCAGAAGGTAGAGGCGTAACCCCCAGAATTTGGGTACCAGAAGGTAGAGGCGTAACCCCCAGAATTTGGGTACCAGAAGGTAGAGGCGTAACCCCCAGAATTTGGGTACCAGAAGGTAGAGGCGTAACCCCCAGAATTTGGGTACCAGAAGGTAGAGGCGTAACCCCCAGAATTTGGGTACCAGAAGGTAGAGGCGTAACCCCCAGAATTTGGGTACCAGAAGGTAGAGGCGTAACCCCCAGAATTTGGGTACCAGAAGGTAGAGGCGTAACCCCCAGAATTTGGGTACCAGAAGGTAGAGGCGTAACCCCCAGAATTTGGGTACCAGAAGGTAGAGGCGTAACCCCCAGAATTTGGGTACCAGAAGGTAGAGGCGTAACCCCCAGAATTTGGGTACCAGAAGGTAGAGGCGTAACCCCCAGAATTTGGGTACCAGAAGGTAGAGGCGTAACCCCCAGAATTTGGGTACCAGAAGGTAGAGGCGTAACCCCAGAATTTGGGTACCAGAAGGTAGAGGCGTAACCCCCAGAATTTGGGTACCAGAAGGTAGAGGCGTAACCCCCAGAATTTGGGTACCAGAAGGTAGAGGCGTAACCCCCAGAATTTGGGTACCAGAAGGTAGAGGCGTAACCCCCAGAATTTGGGTACCAGAAGGTAGAGGCGTAACCCCCAGAATTTGGGTACCAGAAGGTAGAGGCGTAACCCCCAGAATTTGGGTACCAGAAGGTAGAGGCGTAACCCCCAGAATTTGGGTACCAGAAGGTAGAGGCGTAACCCCCAGAATTTGGGTACCAGAAGGTAGAGGCGTAACCCCCAGAATTTGGGTACCAGAAGGTAGAGGCGTAACCCCCAGAATTTGGGTACCAGAAGGTAGAGGCGTAACCCCCAGAATTTGGGTACCAGAAGGTAGAGGCGTAACCCCAGAATTTGGGTACCAGAAGGTAGAGGCGTAACCCCCAGAATTTGGGTACCAGAAGGTAGAGGCGTAACCCCCAGAATTTGGGTACCAGAAGGTAGAGGCGTAACCCCAGAATTTGGGTACCAGAAGGTAGAGGCGTAACCCCCAGAATTTGGGTACCAGAAGGTAGAGGCGTAACCCCCAGAATTTGGGTACCAGAAGGTAGAGGCGTAACCCCCAGAATTTGGGTACCAGAAGGTAGAGGCGTAACCCCAGAATTTGGGTACCAGAAGGTAGAGGCGTAACCCCCAGAATTTGGGTACCAGAAGGTAGAGGCGTAACCCCCAGAATTTGGGTACCAGAAGGTAGAGGCGTAACCCCCAGAATTTGGGTACCAGAAGGTAGAGGCGTAACCCCCAGAATTTGGGTACCAGAAGGTAGAGGCGTAACCCCCAGAATTTGGGTACCAGAAGGTAGAGGCGTAACCCCCAGAATTTGGGTACCAGAAGGTAGAGGCGTAACCCCCAGAATTTGGGTACCAGAAGGTAGAGGCGTAACCCCCAGAATTTGGGTACCAGAAGGTAGAGGCGTAACCCCCAGAATTTGGGTACCAGAAGGTAGAGGCGTAACCCCCAGAATTTGGGTACCAGAAGGTAGAGGCGTAACCCCCAGAATTTGGGTACCAGAAGGTAGAGGCGTAACCCCCAGAATTTGGGTACCAGAAGGTAGAGGCGTAACCCCAGAATTTGGGTACCAGAAGGTAGAGGCGTAACCCCCAGAATTTGGGTACCAGAAGGTAGAGGCGTAACCCCCAGAATTTGGGTACCAGAAGGTAGAGGCGTAACCCCCAGAATTTGGGTACCAGAAGGTAGAGGCGTAACCCCCAGAATTTGGGTACCAGAAGGTAGAGGCGTAACCCCAGAATTTGGGTACCAGAAGGTAGAGGCGTAACCCCCAGAATTTGGGTACCAGAAGGTAGAGGCGTAACCCCAGAATTTGGGGTACCAGAAGGTAGAGGCGTAACCCCCAGAATTTGGGTACCAGAAGGTAGAGGCGTAACCCCCAGAATTTGGGTACCAGAAGGTAGAGGCGTAACCCCCAGAATTTGGGTACCAGAAGGTAGAGGCGTAACCCCAGAAAATTTGGGTACCAGAAGGTAGAGGCGTAACCCCAGAATTTGGGTACCAGAAGGTAGAGGCGTAACCCCAGAATTTGGGTACCAGAAGGTAGAGGCGTAACCCCCAGAATTTGGGTACCAGAAGGTAGAGGCGTAACCCCCAGAATTTGGGTACCAGAAGGTAGAGGCGTACCCCCAGAATTTGGGTACCAGAAGGTAGAGGCGTAACCCCCAGAATTTGGGTACCAGAAGGTAGAGGCGTAACCCCCAGAATTTGGGTACCAGAAGGTAGAGGCGTAACCCCCAGAATTTGGGTACCAGAAGGTAGAGGCGTAACCCCCAGAATTTGGGTACCAGAAGGTAGAGGCGTAACCCAGAATTTGGGTACCAGAAGGTAGAGGCGTAACCCCAGAATTTGGGTACCAGAAGGTAGAGGCGTAACCCCCAGAATTTGGGTACCAGAAGGTAGAGGCGTAACCCCCAGAATTTGGGTACCAGAAGGTAGAGGCGTAACCCCCAGAATTTGGGTACCAGAAGGTAGAGGCGTAACCCCCAGAATTTGGGTACCAGAAGGTAGAGGCGTAACCCCAGAATTTGGGTACCAGAAGGTAGAGGCGTAACCCCCAGAATTTGGGTACCAGAAGGTAGAGGCGCCCCCAGAATTTGGGTACCAGAAGGTAGAGGCGTAACCCCCAGAATTTGGGTACCAGAAGGTAGAGGCGTAACCCCAGAATTTGGGTACCAGAAGGTAGAGGCGTAACCCCAGAATTTGGGTACCAGAAGGTAGAGGCGTAACCCCCAGAATTTGGGTACCAGAAGGTAGAGGCGTAACCCCCAGAATTTGGGTACCAGAAGGTAGAGGCGTAACCCCCAGAATTTGGGTACCAGAAGGTAGAGGCGTAACCCCCAGAATTTGGGTACCAGAAGGTAGAGGCGTAACCCCCAGAATTTGGGTACCAGAAGGTAGAGGCGTAACCCCCAGAATTTGGGTACCAGAAGGTAGAGGCGTAACCCCCAGAATTTGGGTACCAGAAGGTAGAGGCGTAACCCCCAGAATTTGGGTACCAGAAGGTAGAGGCGTAACCCCAGAATTTGGGTACCAGAAGGTAGAGGCGTAACCCCCAGAATTTGGGTACCAGAAGGTAGAGGCGTACCCCCAGAATTTGGGTACCAGAAGGTAGAGGCGTAACCCCCAGAATTTGGGTACCAGAAGGTAGAGGCGTAACCCCCAGAATTTGGGTACCAGAAGGTAGAGGCGTACCCCCAGAATTTGGGTACCAGAAGGTAGAGGCGTAACCCCCAGAATTTGGGTACCAGAAGGTAGAGGCGTAACCCCCAGAATTTGGGTACCAGAAGGTAGAGGCGTAACCCCCAGAATTTGGGTACCAGAAGGTAGAGGCGTAACCCCCAGAAATTGGGTACCAGAAGGTAGAGGCGTAACCCCAGAATTTGGGTACCAGAAGGTAGAGGCGTAACCCCAGAATTTGGGTACCAGAAGGTAGAGGCGTAACCCCCAGAATTTGGGTACCAGAAGGTAGAGGCGTAACCCCAGAATTTGGGTACCAGAAGGTAGAGGCGTAACCCCCAGAATTTGGGTACCAGAAGGTAGAGGCGTAACCCCCAGAATTTGGGTACCAGAAGGTAGAGGCGTAACCCCCAGAATTTGGGTACCAGAAGGTAGAGGCGTAACCCCAGAATTTGGGTACCAGAAGGTAGAGGCGTAACCCCAGAATTTGGGTACCAGAAGGTAGAGGCGTAACCCCCAGAATTTGGGTACCAGAAGGTAGAGGCGTAACCCCAGAATTTGGGTACCAGAAGGTAGAGGCGTAACCCCAGAATTTGGGTACCAGAAGGTAGAGGCGTAACCCCCAGAATTTGGGTACCAGAAGGTAGAGGCGTAACCCCAGAATTTGGGTACCAGAAGGTAGAGGCGTACCCCCAGAATTTGGGTACCAGAAGGTAGAGGCGTAACCCCAGAATTTGGGTACCAGAAGGTAGAGGCGTAACCCCCAGAATTTGGGTACCAGAAGGTAGAGGCGTAACCCCCAGAATTTGGGTACCAGAAGGTAGAGGCGTAACCCCCAGAATTTGGGTACCAGAAGGTAGAGGCGTACCCCCAGAATTTGGGTACCAGAAGGTAGAGGCGTAACCCCAGAATTTGGGTACCAGAAGGTAGAGGCGTAACCCCCAGAATTTGGGTACCAGAAGGTAGAGGCGTAACCCCCAGAATTTGGGTACCAGAAGGTAGAGGCGTAACCCCCAGAATTTGGGTACCAGAAGGTAGAGGCGTACCCCCAGAATTTGGGTACCAGAAGGTAGAGGCGTAACCCCCAGAATTTGGGTACCAGAAGGTAGAGGCGTAACCCCCAGAATTTGGGTACCAGAAGGTAGAGGCGTAACCCCCAGAATTTGGGTACCAGAAGGTAGAGGCGTAACCCCAGAATTTGGGTACCAGAAGGTAGAGGCGTAACCCCCAGAATTTGGGACCAGAAGGTAGAGGCGTAACCCCAGAATTTGGGTACCAGAAGGTAGAGGCGTACCCCCAGAATTTGGGTACCAGAAGGTAGAGGCGTAACCCCAGAATTTGGGTACCAGAAGGTAGAGGCGTAACCCCAGAATTTGGGTACCAGAAGGTAGAGGCGTACCCCCAGAATTTGGGTACCAGAAGGTAGAGGCGTAACCCCCAGAATTTGGGTACCAGAAGGTAGAGGCGTAACCCCAGAATTTGGGTACCAGAAGGTAGAGGCGTAACCCCCAGAATTTGGGTACCAGAAGGTAGAGGCGTAACCCCCAGAATTTGGGTACCAGAAGGTAGAGGCGTAACCCCCAGAATTTGGGTACCAGAAGGTAGAGGCGTAACCCCAGAATTTGGGTACCAGAAGGTAGAGGCGTAACCCCAGAATTTGGGTACCAGAAGGTAGAGGCGTAACCCCCAGAATTTGGGTACCAGAAGGTAGAGGCGTAACCCCCAGAATTTGGGTACCAGAAGGTAGAGGCGTAACCCCCAGAATTTGGGTACCAGAAGGTAGAGGCGTAACCCCAGAATTTGGGTACCAGAAGGTAGAGGCGTAACCCCCAGAATTTGGGTACCAGAAGGTAGAGGCGTAACCCCAGAATTTGGGTACCAGAAGGTAGAGGCGTAACCCCCAGAATTTGGGTACCAGAAGGTAGAGGCGTAACCCCAGAATTTGGGTACCAGAAGGTAGAGGCGTAACCCCAGAATTTGGGTACCAGAAGGTAGAGGCGTAACCCCAGAATTTGGGTACCAGAAGGTAGAGGCGTAAACCCCAGAATTTGGGTACCAGAAGGTAGAGGCGTAACCCCAGAATTTGGGTACCAGAAGGTAGAGGCGTAACCCCAGAATTTGGGTACCAGAAGGTAGAGGCGTAACCCCAGAATTTGGGTACCAGAAGGTAGAGGCGTAACCCCCAGAATTTGGGTACCAGAAGGTAGAGGCGTAACCCCCAGAATTTGGGTACCAGAAGGTAGAGGCGTAACCCCAGAATTTGGGTACCAGAAGGTAGAGGCGTAACCCCAGAATTTGGGTACCAGAAGGTAGAGGCGTAACCCCCAGAATTTGGGTACCAGAAGGTAGAGGCGTAACCCCAGAATTTGGGTACCAGAAGGTAGAGGCGTACCCCCAGAATTTGGGTACCAGAAGGTAGAGGCGTAACCCCAGAATTTGGGTACCAGAAGGTAGAGGCGTAACCCCCAGAATTTGGGTACCAGAAGGTAGAGGCGTAACCCCAGAATTTGGGTACCAGAAGGTAGAGGCGTAACCCCCAGAATTTGGGTACCAGAAGGTAGAGGCGTAACCCCAGAATTTGGGTACCAGAAGGTAGAGGCGTAACCCCAGAATTTGGGTACCAGAAGGTAGAGGCGTAACCCCCAGAATTTGGGTACCAGAAGGTAGAGGCGTAACCCCAGAATTTGGGTACCAGAAGGTAGAGGCGTAACCCCAGAATTTGGGTACCAGAAGGTAGAGGCGTAACCCCCAGAATTTGGGTACCAGAAGGTAGAGGCGTAACCCCCAGAATTTGGGTACCAGAAGGTAGAGGCGTAACCCCCAGAATTTGGGTACCAGAAGGTAGAGGCGTAACCCCCAGAATTTGGGTACCAGAAGGTAGAGGCGTAACCCCCAGAATTTGGGTACCAGAAGGTAGAGGCGTAACCCCCAGAATTTGGGTACCAGAAGGTAGAGGCGTAACCCCCAGAATTTGGGTACCAGAAGGTAGAGGCGTAACCCCAGAATTTGGGTACCAGAAGGTAGAGGCGTAACCCCAGAATTTGGGTACCAGAAGGTAGAGGCGTAAACCCCAGAATTTGGGTACCAGAAGGTAGAGGCGTAACCCCCAGAATTTGGGTACCAGAAGGTAGAGGCGTAACCCCAGAATTTGGGTACCAGAAGGTAGAGGCGTAACCCCAGAATTTGGGTACCAGAAGGTAGAGGCGTAACCCAGAATTTGGGTACCAGAAGGTAGAGGCGTAACCCCAGAATTTGGGTACCAGAAGGTAGAGGCGTAACCCCCAGAATTTGGGTACCAGAAGGTAGAGGCGTAACCCCCAGAATTTGGGTACCAGAAGGTAGAGGCGTAACCCCAGAATTTGGGTACCAGAAGGTAGAGGCGTAACCCCCAGAATTTGGGTACCAGAAGGTAGAGGCGTAACCCCCAGAATTTGGGTACCAGAAGGTAGAGGCGTAACCCCAGAATTTGGGTACCAGAAGGTAGAGGCGTAACCCCCAGAATTTGGGTACCAGAAGGTAGAGGCGTAACCCCAGAATTTGGGTACCAGAAGGTAGAGGCGTAACCCCCAGAATTTGGGTACCAGAAGGTAGAGGCGTAACCCCCAGAATTTGGGTACCAGAAGGTAGAGGCGTAACCCCCAGAATTTGGGTACCAGAAGGTAGAGGCGTAACCCCAGAATTTGGGTACCAGAAGGTAGAGGCGTAACCCCCAGAATTTGGGTACCAGAAGGTAGAGGCGTAACCCCAGAATTTGGGTACCAGAAGGTAGAGGCGTAACCCCCAGAATTTGGGTACCAGAAGGTAGAGGCGTAACCCCCAGAATTTGGGTACCAGAAGGTAGAGGCGTAACCCCCAGAATTTGGGTACCAGAAGGTAGAGGCGTAACCCCCAGAATTTGGGTACCAGAAGGTAGAGGCGTAACCCCCAGAATTTGGGTACCAGAAGGTAGAGGCGTAAACCCCAGAATTTGGGTACCAGAAGGTAGAGGCGTACCCCCAGAATTTGGGTACCAGAAGGTAGAGGCGTAACCCCCAGAATTTGGGTACCAGAAGGTAGAGGCGTAACCCCAGAATTTGGGTACCAGAAGGTAGAGGCGTAACCCCCAGAATTTGGGTACCAGAAGGTAGAGGCGTAACCCCCAGAATTTGGGTACCAGAAGGTAGAGGCGTAACCCCCAGAATTTGGGTACCAGAAGGTAGAGGCGTAACCCCCAGAATTTGGGTACCAGAAGGTAGAGGCGTAACCCCCAGAATTTGGGTACCAGAAGGTAGAGGCGTAACCCCCAGAATTTGGGTACCAGAAGGTAGAGGCGTAACCCCCAGAATTTGGGTACCAGAAGGTAGAGGCGTAACCCCAGAATTTGGGTACCAGAAGGTAGAGGCGTAACCCCCAGAATTTGGGTACCAGAAGGTAGAGGCGTAACCCCCAGAATTTGGGTACCAGAAGGTAGAGGCGTAACCCCCAGAATTTGGGTACCAGAAGGTAGAGGCGTAACCCCCAGAATTTGGGTACCAGAAGGTAGAGGCGTAACCCCCAGAATTTGGGTACCAGAAGGTAGAGGCGTAACCCCAGAATTTGGGTACCAGAAGGTAGAGGCGTAACCCCAGAATTTGGGTACCAGAAGGTAGAGGCGTAACCCCAGAATTTGGGTACCAGAAGGTAGAGGCGTAACCACCCAGAATTTGGGTACCAGAAGGTAGAGGCGTACCCCCAGAAATTTGGGTACCAGAAGGTAGAGGCGTAACCCCCAGAATTTGGGTACCAGAAGGTAGAGGCGTAACCCCCAGAATTTGGGTACCAGAAGGTAGAGGCGTAACCCCCAGAATTGGGGTACCAGAAGGTAGAGGCGTAACCCCCAGAATTTGGGTACCAGAAGGTAGAGGCGTAACCCCCAGAATTTGGGTACCAGAAGGTAGAGGCGTAACCCCCAGAATTTGGGTACCAGAAGGTAGAGGCGTAACCCCAGAATTTGGGTACCAGAAGGTAGAGGCGTAACCCCCAGAATTTGGGTACCAGAAGGTAGAGGCGTAACCCCCAGAATTTGGGTACCAGAAGGTAGAGGCGTAACCCCCAGAATTTGGGTACCAGAAGGTAGAGGCGTAACCCCCAGAATTTGGGTACCAGAAGGTAGAGGCGTAACCCCCAGAATTTGGGTACCAGAAGGTAGAGGCGTAACCCCCAGAATTTGGGTACCAGAAGGTAGAGGCGTAACCCCCAGAATTTGGGTACCAGAAGGTAGAGGCGTAACCCCCAGAATTTGGGTACCAGAAGGTAGAGGCGTAACCCCCAGAATTTGGGTACCAGAAGGTAGAGGCGTAACCCCCAGAATTTGGGTACCAGAAGGTAGAGGCGTAACCCCCAGAATTTGGGTACCAGAAGGTAGAGGCGTAACCCCCAGAATTTGGGTACCAGAAGGTAGAGGCGTAACCCCCAGAATTTGGGTACCAGAAGGTAGAGGCGTAACCCCCAGAATTTGGGTACCAGAAGGTAGAGGCGTAACCCCCAGAATTTGGGTACCAGAAGGTAGAGGCGTAACCCCCAGAATTTGGGTACCAGAAGGTAGAGGCGTAACCCCCAGAATTTGGGTACCAGAAGGTAGAGGCGTAACCCCCAGAATTTGGGTACCAGAAGGTAGAGGCGTAACCCCCAGAATTTGGGTACCAGAAGGTAGAGGCGTAACCCCCAGAATTTGGGTACCAGAAGGTAGAGGCGTAACCCCCAGAATTTGGGTACCAGAAGGTAGAGGCGTAACCCCCAGAATTTGGGTACCAGAAGGTAGAGGCGTAACCCCCAGAATTTGGGTACCAGAAGGTAGAGGCGTAACCCCCAGAATTTGGGTACCAGAAGGTAGAGGCGTAACCCCCAGAATTTGGGTACCAGAAGGTAGAGGCGTAACCCCCAGAATTTGGGTACCAGAAGGTAGAGGCGTAACCCCCAGAATTTGGGTACCAGAAGGTAGAGGCGTAACCCCCAGAATTTGGGTACCAGAAGGTAGAGGCGTAACCCCCAGAATTTGGGTACCAGAAGGTAGAGGCGTAACCCCCAGAATTTGGGTACCAGAAGGTAGAGGCGTAACCCCCAGAATTTGGGTACCAGAAGGTAGAGGCGTAACCCCCAGAATTTGGGTACCAGAAGGTAGAGGCGTAACCCCCAGAATTTGGGTACCAGAAGGTAGAGGCGTAACCCCCAGAATTTGGGTACCAGAAGGTAGAGGCGTAACCCCCAGAATTTGGGTACCAGAAGGTAGAGGCGTAACCCCCAGAATTTGGGTACCAGAAGGTAGAGGCGTAACCCCCAGAATTTGGGTACCAGAAGGTAGAGGCGTAACCCCCAGAATTTGGGTACCAGAAGGTAGAGGCGTAACCCCCAGAATTTGGGTACCAGAAGGTAGAGGCGTAACCCCCAGAATTTGGGTACCAGAAGGTAGAGGCGTAACCCCCAGAATTTGGGTACCAGAAGGTAGAGGCGTAACCCCCAGAATTTGGGTACCAGAAGGTAGAGGCGTAACCCCCAGAATTTGGGTACCAGAAGGTAGAGGCGTAACCCCCAGAATTTGGGTACCAGAAGGTAGAGGCGTAACCCCCAGAATTTGGGTACCAGAAGGTAGAGGCGTAACCCCCAGAATTTGGGTACCAGAAGGTAGAGGCGTAACCCCCAGAATTTGGGTACCAGAAGGTAGAGGCGTAACCCCCAGAATTTGGGTACCAGAAGGTAGAGGCGTAACCCCCAGAATTTGGGTACCAGAAGGTAGAGGCGTAACCCCCAGAATTTGGGTACCAGAAGGTAGAGGCGTAACCCCCAGAATTTGGGTACCAGAAGGTAGAGGCGTAACCCCCAGAATTTGGGTACCAGAAGGTAGAGGCGTAACCCCCAGAATTTGGGTACCAGAAGGTAGAGGCGTAACCCCCAGAATTTGGGTACCAGAAGGTAGAGGCGTAACCCCCAGAATTTGGGTACCAGAAGGTAGAGGCGTAACCCCCAGAATTTGGGTACCAGAAGGTAGAGGCGTAACCCCCAGAATTTGGGTACCAGAAGGTAGAGGCGTAACCCCCAGAATTTGGGTACCAGAAGGTAGAGGCGTAACCCCCAGAATTTGGGTACCAGAAGGTAGAGGCGTAACCCCCAGAATTTGGGTACCAGAAGGTAGAGGCGTAACCCCCAGAATTTGGGTACCAGAAGGTAGAGGCGTAACCCCCAGAATTTGGGTACCAGAAGGTAGAGGCGTAACCCCCAGAATTTGGGTACCAGAAGGTAGAGGCGTAACCCCCAGAATTTGGGTACCAGAAGGTAGAGGCGTAACCCCCAGAATTTGGGTACCAGAAGGTAGAGGCGTAACCCCCAGAATTTGGGTACCAGAAGGTAGAGGCGTAACCCCCAGAATTTGGGTACCAGAAGGTAGAGGCGTAACCCCCAGAATTTGGGTACCAGAAGGTAGAGGCGTAACCCCCAGAATTTGGGTACCAGAAGGTAGAGGCGTAACCCCCAGAATTTGGGTACCAGAAGGTAGAGGCGTAACCCCCAGAATTTGGGTACCAGAAGGTAGAGGCGTAACCCCCAGAATTTGGGTACCAGAAGGTAGAGGCGTAACCCCCAGAATTTGGGTACCAGAAGGTAGAGGCGTAACCCCCAGAATTTGGGTACCAGAAGGTAGAGGCGTAACCCCCAGAATTTGGGTACCAGAAGGTAGAGGCGTAACCCCCAGAATTTGGGTACCAGAAGGTAGAGGCGTAACCCCCAGAATTTGGGTACCAGAAGGTAGAGGCGTAACCCCCAGAATTTGGGTACCAGAAGGTAGAGGCGTAACCCCCAGAATTTGGGTACCAGAAGGTAGAGGCGTAACCCCCAGAATTTGGGTACCAGAAGGTAGAGGCGTAACCCCCAGAATTTGGGTACCAGAAGGTAGAGGCGTAACCCCCAGAATTTGGGTACCAGAAGGTAGAGGCGTAACCCCCAGAATTTGGGTACCAGAAGGTAGAGGCGTAACCCCCAGAATTTGGGTACCAGAAGGTAGAGGCGTAACCCCCAGAATTTGGGTACCAGAAGGTAGAGGCGTAACCCCCAGAATTTGGGTACCAGAAGGTAGAGGCGTAACCCCCAGAATTTGGGTACCAGAAGGTAGAGGCGTAACCCCCAGAATTTGGGTACCAGAAGGTAGAGGCGTAACCCCCAGAATTTGGGTACCAGAAGGTAGAGGCGTAACCCCCAGAATTTGGGTACCAGAAGGTAGAGGCGTAACCCCCAGAATTTGGGTACCAGAAGGTAGAGGCGTAACCCCCAGAATTTGGGTACCAGAAGGTAGAGGCGTAACCCCCAGAATTTGGGTACCAGAAGGTAGAGGCGTAACCCCCAGAATTTGGGTACCAGAAGGTAGAGGCGTAACCCCCAGAATTTGGGTACCAGAAGGTAGAGGCGTAACCCCCAGAATTTGGGTACCAGAAGGTAGAGGCGTAACCCCCAGAATTTGGGTACCAGAAGGTAGAGGCGTAACCCCCAGAATTTGGGTACCAGAAGGTAGAGGCGTAACCCCCAGAATTTGGGTACCAGAAGGTAGAGGCGTAACCCCCAGAATTTGGGTACCAGAAGGTAGAGGCGTAACCCCCAGAATTTGGGTACCAGAAGGTAGAGGCGTAACCCCCAGAATTTGGGTACCAGAAGGTAGAGGCGTAACCCCCAGAATTTGGGTACCAGAAGGTAGAGGCGTAACCCCCAGAATTTGGGTACCAGAAGGTAGAGGCGTAACCCCCAGAATTTGGGTACCAGAAGGTAGAGGCGTAACCCCCAGAATTTGGGTACCAGAAGGTAGAGGCGTAACCCCCAGAATTTGGGTACCAGAAGGTAGAGGCGTAACCCCCAGAATTTGGGTACCAGAAGGTAGAGGCGTAACCCCCAGAATTTGGGTACCAGAAGGTAGAGGCGTAACCCCCAGAATTTGGGTACCAGAAGGTAGAGGCGTAACCCCCAGAATTTGGGTACCAGAAGGTAGAGGCGTAACCCCCAGAATTTGGGTACCAGAAGGTAGAGGCGTAACCCCCAGAATTTGGGTACCAGAAGGTAGAGGCGTAACCCCCAGAATTTGGGTACCAGAAGGTAGAGGCGTAACCCCCAGAATTTGGGTACCAGAAGGTAGAGGCGTAACCCCCAGAATTTGGGTACCAGAAGGTAGAGGCGTAACCCCCAGAATTTGGGTACCAGAAGGTAGAGGCGTAACCCCCAGAATTTGGGTACCAGAAGGTAGAGGCGTAACCCCCAGAATTTGGGTACCAGAAGGTAGAGGCGTAACCCCCAGAATTTGGGTACCAGAAGGTAGAGGCGTAACCCCCAGAATTTGGGTACCAGAAGGTAGAGGCGTAACCCCCAGAATTTGGGTACCAGAAGGTAGAGGCGTAACCCCCAGAATTTGGGTACCAGAAGGTAGAGGCGTAACCCCCAGAATTTGGGTACCAGAAGGTAGAGGCGTAACCCCCAGAATTTGGGTACCAGAAGGTAGAGGCGTAACCCCCAGAATTTGGGTACCAGAAGGTAGAGGCGTAACCCCCAGAATTTGGGTACCAGAAGGTAGAGGCGTAACCCCCAGAATTTGGGTACCAGAAGGTAGAGGCGTAACCCCCAGAATTTGGGTACCAGAAGGTAGAGGCGTAACCCCCAGAATTTGGGTACCAGAAGGTAGAGGCGTAACCCCCAGAATTTGGGTACCAGAAGGTAGAGGCGTAACCCCCAGAATTTGGGTACCAGAAGGTAGAGGCGTAACCCCCAGAATTTGGGTACCAGAAGGTAGAGGCGTAACCCCCAGAATTTGGGTACCAGAAGGTAGAGGCGTAACCCCCAGAATTTGGGTACCAGAAGGTAGAGGCGTAACCCCCAGAATTTGGGTACCAGAAGGTAGAGGCGTAACCCCCAGAATTTGGGTACCAGAAGGTAGAGGCGTAACCCCCAGAATTTGGGTACCAGAAGGTAGAGGCGTAACCCCCAGAATTTGGGTACCAGAAGGTAGAGGCGTAACCCCCAGAATTTGGGTACCAGAAGGTAGAGGCGTAACCCCCAGAATTTGGGTACCAGAAGGTAGAGGCGTAACCCCCAGAATTTGGGTACCAGAAGGTAGAGGCGTAACCCCCAGAATTTGGGTACCAGAAGGTAGAGGCGTAACCCCCAGAATTTGGGTACCAGAAGGTAGAGGCGTAACCCCCAGAATTTGGGTACCAGAAGGTAGAGGCGTAACCCCCAGAATTTGGGTACCAGAAGGTAGAGGCGTAACCCCCAGAATTTGGGTACCAGAAGGTAGAGGCGTAACCCCCAGAATTTGGGTACCAGAAGGTAGAGGCGTAACCCCCAGAATTTGGGTACCAGAAGGTAGAGGCGTAACCCCCAGAATTTGGGTACCAGAAGGTAGAGGCGTAACCCCCAGAATTTGGGTACCAGAAGGTAGAGGCGTAACCCCCAGAATTTGGGTACCAGAAGGTAGAGGCGTAACCCCCAGAATTTGGGTACCAGAAGGTAGAGGCGTAACCCCCAGAATTTGGGTACCAGAAGGTAGAGGCGTAACCCCCAGAATTTGGGTACCAGAAGGTAGAGGCGTAACCCCCAGAATTTGGGTACCAGAAGGTAGAGGCGTAACCCCCAGAATTTGGGTACCAGAAGGTAGAGGCGTAACCCCCAGAATTTGGGTACCAGAAGGTAGAGGCGTAACCCCCAGAATTTGGGTACCAGAAGGTAGAGGCGTAACCCCCAGAATTTGGGTACCAGAAGGTAGAGGCGTAACCCCCAGAATTTGGGTACCAGAAGGTAGAGGCGTAACCCCCAGAATTTGGGTACCAGAAGGTAGAGGCGTAACCCCCAGAATTTGGGTACCAGAAGGTAGAGGCGTAACCCCCAGAATTTGGGTACCAGAAGGTAGAGGCGTAACCCCCAGAATTTGGGTACCAGAAGGTAGAGGCGTAACCCCCAGAATTTGGGTACCAGAAGGTAGAGGCGTAACCCCCAGAATTTGGGTACCAGAAGGTAGAGGCGTAACCCCCAGAATTTGGGTACCAGAAGGTAGAGGCGTAACCCCCAGAATTTGGGTACCAGAAGGTAGAGGCGTAACCCCCAGAATTTGGGTACCAGAAGGTAGAGGCGTAACCCCCAGAATTTGGGTACCAGAAGGTAGAGGCGTAACCCCCAGAATTTGGGTACCAGAAGGTAGAGGCGTAACCCCCAGAATTTGGGTACCAGAAGGTAGAGGCGTAACCCCCAGAATTTGGGTACCAGAAGGTAGAGGCGTAACCCCCAGAATTTGGGTACCAGAAGGTAGAGGCGTAACCCCCAGAATTTGGGTACCAGAAGGTAGAGGCGTAACCCCCAGAATTTGGGTACCAGAAGGTAGAGGCGTAACCCCCAGAATTTGGGTACCAGAAGGTAGAGGCGTAACCCCCAGAATTTGGGTACCAGAAGGTAGAGGCGTAACCCCCAGAATTTGGGTACCAGAAGGTAGAGGCGTAACCCCCAGAATTTGGGTACCAGAAGGTAGAGGCGTAACCCCCAGAATTTGGGTACCAGAAGGTAGAGGCGTAACCCCCAGAATTTGGGTACCAGAAGGTAGAGGCGTAACCCCCAGAATTTGGGTACCAGAAGGTAGAGGCGTAACCCCCAGAATTTGGGTACCAGAAGGTAGAGGCGTAACCCCCAGAATTTGGGTACCAGAAGGTAGAGGCGTAACCCCCAGAATTTGGGTACCAGAAGGTAGAGGCGTAACCCCCAGAATTTGGGTACCAGAAGGTAGAGGCGTAACCCCCAGAATTTGGGTACCAGAAGGTAGAGGCGTAACCCCCAGAATTTGGGTACCAGAAGGTAGAGGCGTAACCCCCAGAATTTGGGTACCAGAAGGTAGAGGCGTAACCCCCAGAATTTGGGTACCAGAAGGTAGAGGCGTAACCCCCAGAATTTGGGTACCAGAAGGTAGAGGCGTAACCCCCAGAATTTGGGTACCAGAAGGTAGAGGCGTAACCCCCAGAATTTGGGTACCAGAAGGTAGAGGCGTAACCCCCAGAATTTGGGTACCAGAAGGTAGAGGCGTAACCCCCAGAATTTGGGTACCAGAAGGTAGAGGCGTAACCCCCAGAATTTGGGTACCAGAAGGTAGAGGCGTAACCCCCAGAATTTGGGTACCAGAAGGTAGAGGCGTAACCCCCAGAATTTGGGTACCAGAAGGTAGAGGCGTAACCCCCAGAATTTGGGTACCAGAAGGTAGAGGCGTAACCCCCAGAATTTGGGTACCAGAAGGTAGAGGCGTAACCCCCAGAATTTGGGTACCAGAAGGTAGAGGCGTAACCCCCAGAATTTGGGTACCAGAAGGTAGAGGCGTAACCCCCAGAATTTGGGTACCAGAAGGTAGAGGCGTAACCCCCAGAATTTGGGTACCAGAAGGTAGAGGCGTAACCCCCAGAATTTGGGTACCAGAAGGTAGAGGCGTAACCCCCAGAATTTGGGTACCAGAAGGTAGAGGCGTAACCCCCAGAATTTGGGTACCAGAAGGTAGAGGCGTAACCCCCAGAATTTGGGTACCAGAAGGTAGAGGCGTAACCCCCAGAATTTGGGTACCAGAAGGTAGAGGCGTAACCCCCAGAATTTGGGTACCAGAAGGTAGAGGCGTAACCCCCAGAATTTGGGTACCAGAAGGTAGAGGCGTAACCCCCAGAATTTGGGTACCAGAAGGTAGAGGCGTAACCCCCAGAATTTGGGTACCAGAAGGTAGAGGCGTAACCCCCAGAATTTGGGTACCAGAAGGTAGAGGCGTAACCCCCAGAATTTGGGTACCAGAAGGTAGAGGCGTAACCCCCAGAATTTGGGTACCAGAAGGTAGAGGCGTAACCCCCAGAATTTGGGTACCAGAAGGTAGAGGCGTAACCCCCAGAATTTGGGTACCAGAAGGTAGAGGCGTAACCCCCAGAATTTGGGTACCAGAAGGTAGAGGCGTAACCCCCAGAATTTGGGTACCAGAAGGTAGAGGCGTAACCCCCAGAATTTGGGTACCAGAAGGTAGAGGCGTAACCCCCAGAATTTGGGTACCAGAAGGTAGAGGCGTAACCCCCAGAATTTGGGTACCAGAAGGTAGAGGCGTAACCCCCAGAATTTGGGTACCAGAAGGTAGAGGCGTAACCCCCAGAATTTGGGTACCAGAAGGTAGAGGCGTAACCCCCAGAATTTGGGTACCAGAAGGTAGAGGCGTAACCCCCAGAATTTGGGTACCAGAAGGTAGAGGCGTAACCCCCAGAATTTGGGTACCAGAAGGTAGAGGCGTAACCCCCAGAATTTGGGTACCAGAAGGTAGAGGCGTAACCCCCAGAATTTGGGTACCAGAAGGTAGAGGCGTAACCCCCAGAATTTGGGTACCAGAAGGTAGAGGCGTAACCCCCAGAATTTGGGTACCAGAAGGTAGAGGCGTAACCCCCAGAATTTGGGTACCAGAAGGTAGAGGCGTAACCCCCAGAATTTGGGTACCAGAAGGTAGAGGCGTAACCCCCAGAATTTGGGTACCAGAAGGTAGAGGCGTAACCCCCAGAATTTGGGTACCAGAAGGTAGAGGCGTAACCCCCAGAATTTGGGTACCAGAAGGTAGAGGCGTAACCCCCAGAATTTGGGTACCAGAAGGTAGAGGCGTAACCCCCAGAATTTGGGTACCAGAAGGTAGAGGCGTAACCCCCAGAATTTGGGTACCAGAAGGTAGAGGCGTAACCCCCAGAATTTGGGTACCAGAAGGTAGAGGCGTAACCCCCAGAATTTGGGTACCAGAAGGTAGAGGCGTAACCCCCAGAATTTGGGTACCAGAAGGTAGAGGCGTAACCCCCAGAATTTGGGTACCAGAAGGTAGAGGCGTAA
The DNA here is from genome assembly GCA_037349105.1 of Limnomonas spitsbergensis. Taxonomy (NCBI): domain Eukaryota; kingdom Viridiplantae; phylum Chlorophyta; class Chlorophyceae; order Chlamydomonadales; genus Limnomonas; species Limnomonas spitsbergensis. Next base: position 24,978 of record JAYJMM010000012.1, read on the forward strand.
CCCCCAGAATTTGGGTACCAGAAGGTAGAGGCGTAACCCCCAGAATTTGGGTACCAGAAGGTAGAGGCGTAACCCCCAGAATTTGGGTACCAGAAGGTAGAGGCGTAACCCCCAGAATTTGGGTACCAGAAGGTAGAGGCGTAACCCCCAGAATTTGGGTACCAGAAGGTAGAGGCGTAACCCCCAGAATTTGGGTACCAGAAGGTAGAGGCGTAACCCCCAGAATTTGGGTACCAGAAGGTAGAGGCGTAACCCCCAGAATTTGGGTACCAGAAGGTAGAGGCGTAACCCCCAGAATTTGGGTACCAGAAGGTAGAGGCGTAACCCCCAGAATTTGGGTACCAGAAGGTAGAGGCGTAACCCCCAGAATTTGGGTACCAGAAGGTAGAGGCGTAACCCCCAGAATTTGGGTACCAGAAGGTAGAGGCGTAACCCCCAGAATTTGGGTACCAGAAGGTAGAGGCGTAACCCCCAGAATTTGGGTACCAGAAGGTAGAGGCGTAACCCCCAGAATTTGGGTACCAGAAGGTAGAGGCGTAACCCCCAGAATTTGGGTACCAGAAGGTAGAGGCGTAACCCCCAGAATTTGGGTACCAGAAGGTAGAGGCGTAACCCCCAGAATTTGGGTACCAGAAGGTAGAGGCGTAACCCCCAGAATTTGGGTACCAGAAGGTAGAGGCGTAACCCCCAGAATTTGGGTACCAGAAGGTAGAGGCGTAACCCCCAGAATTTGGGTACCAGAAGGTAGAGGCGTAACCCCCAGAATTTGGGTACCAGAAGGTAGAGGCGTAACCCCCAGAATTTGGGTACCAGAAGGTAGAGGCGTAACCCCCAGAATTTGGGTACCAGAAGGTAGAGGCGTAACCCCCAGAATTTGGGTACCAGAAGGTAGAGGCGTAACCCCCAGAATTTGGGTACCAGAAGGTAGAGGCGTAACCCCCAGAATTTGGGTACCAGAAGGTAGAGGCGTAACCCCCAGAATTTGGGTACCAGAAGGTAGAGGCGTAACCCCCAGAATTTGGGTACCAGAAGGTAGAGGCGTAACCCCCAGAATTTGGGTACCAGAAGGTAGAGGCGTAACCCCCAGAATTTGGGTACCAGAAGGTAGAGGCGTAACCCCCAGAATTTGGGTACCAGAAGGTAGAGGCGTAACCCCCAGAATTTGGGTACCAGAAGGTAGAGGCGTAACCCCCAGAATTTGGGTACCAGAAGGTAGAGGCGTAACCCCCAGAATTTGGGTACCAGAAGGTAGAGGCGTAACCCCCAGAATTTGGGTACCAGAAGGTAGAGGCGTAACCCCCAGAATTTGGGTACCAGAAGGTAGAGGCGTAACCCCCAGAATTTGGGTACCAGAAGGTAGAGGCGTAACCCCCAGAATTTGGGTACCAGAAGGTAGAGGCGTAACCCCCAGAATTTGGGTACCAGAAGGTAGAGGCGTAACCCCCAGAATTTGGGTACCAGAAGGTAGAGGCGTAACCCCCAGAATTTGGGTACCAGAAGGTAGAGGCGTAACCCCCAGAATTTGGGTACCAGAAGGTAGAGGCGTAACCCCCAGAATTTGGGTACCAGAAGGTAGAGGCGTAACCCCCAGAATTTGGGTACCAGAAGGTAGAGGCGTAACCCCCAGAATTTGGGTACCAGAAGGTAGAGGCGTAACCCCCAGAATTTGGGTACCAGAAGGTAGAGGCGTAACCCCCAGAATTTGGGTACCAGAAGGTAGAGGCGTAACCCCCAGAATTTGGGTACCAGAAGGTAGAGGCGTAACCCCCAGAATTTGGGTACCAGAAGGTAGAGGCGTAACCCCCAGAATTTGGGTACCAGAAGGTAGAGGCGTAACCCCCAGAATTTGGGTACCAGAAGGTAGAGGCGTAACCCCCAGAATTTGGGTACCAGAAGGTAGAGGCGTAACCCCCAGAATTTGGGTACCAGAAGGTAGAGGCGTAACCCCCAGAATTTGGGTACCAGAAGGTAGAGGCGTAACCCCCAGAATTTGGGTACCAGAAGGTAGAGGCGTAACCCCCAGAATTTGGGTACCAGAAGGTAGAGGCGTAACCCCCAGAATTTGGGTACCAGAAGGTAGAGGCGTAACCCCCAGAATTTGGGTACCAGAAGGTAGAGGCGTAACCCCCAGAATTTGGGTACCAGAAGGTAGAGGCGTAACCCCCAGAATTTGGGTACCAGAAGGTAGAGGCGTAACCCCCAGAATTTGGGTACCAGAAGGTAGAGGCGTAACCCCCAGAATTTGGGTACCAGAAGGTAGAGGCGTAACCCCCAGAATTTGGGTACCAGAAGGTAGAGGCGTAACCCCCAGAATTTGGGTACCAGAAGGTAGAGGCGTAACCCCCAGAATTTGGGTACCAGAAGGTAGAGGCGTAACCCCCAGAATTTGGGTACCAGAAGGTAGAGGCGTAACCCCCAGAATTTGGGTACCAGAAGGTAGAGGCGTAACCCCCAGAATTTGGGTACCAGAAGGTAGAGGCGTAACCCCCAGAATTTGGGTACCAGAAGGTAGAGGCGTAACCCCCAGAATTTGGGTACCAGAAGGTAGAGGCGTAACCCCCAGAATTTGGGTACCAGAAGGTAGAGGCGTAACCCCCAGAATTTGGGTACCAGAAGGTAGAGGCGTAACCCCCAGAATTTGGGTACCAGAAGGTAGAGGCGTAACCCCCAGAATTTGGGTACCAGAAGGTAGAGGCGTAACCCCCAGAATTTGGGTACCAGAAGGTAGAGGCGTAACCCCCAGAATTTGGGTACCAGAAGGTAGAGGCGTAACCCCCAGAATTTGGGTACCAGAAGGTAGAGGCGTAACCCCCAGAATTTGGGTACCAGAAGGTAGAGGCGTAACCCCCAGAATTTGGGTACCAGAAGGTAGAGGCGTAACCCCCAGAATTTGGGTACCAGAAGGTAGAGGCGTAACCCCCAGAATTTGGGTACCAGAAGGTAGAGGCGTAACCCCCAGAATTTGGGTACCAGAAGGTAGAGGCGTAACCCCCAGAATTTGGGTACCAGAAGGTAGAGGCGTAACCCCCAGAATTTGGGTACCAGAAGGTAGAGGCGTAACCCCCAGAATTTGGGTACCAGAAGGTAGAGGCGTAACCCCCAGAATTTGGGTACCAGAAGGTAGAGGCGTAACCCCCAGAATTTGGGTACCAGAAGGTAGAGGCGTAACCCCCAGAATTTGGGTACCAGAAGGTAGAGGCGTAACCCCCAGAATTTGGGTACCAGAAGGTAGAGGCGTAACCCCCAGAATTTGGGTACCAGAAGGTAGAGGCGTAACCCCCAGAATTTGGGTACCAGAAGGTAGAGGCGTAACCCCCAGAATTTGGGTACCAGAAGGTAGAGGCGTAACCCCCAGAATTTGGGTACCAGAAGGTAGAGGCGTAACCCCCAGAATTTGGGTACCAGAAGGTAGAGGCGTAACCCCCAGAATTTGGGTACCAGAAGGTAGAGGCGTAACCCCCAGAATTTGGGTACCAGAAGGTAGAGGCGTAACCCCCAGAATTTGGGTACCAGAAGGTAGAGGCGTAACCCCCAGAATTTGGGTACCAGAAGGTAGAGGCGTAACCCCCAGAATTTGGGTACCAGAAGGTAGAGGCGTAACCCCCAGAATTTGGGTACCAGAAGGTAGAGGCGTAACCCCCAGAATTTGGGTACCAGAAGGTAGAGGCGTAACCCCCAGAATTTGGGTACCAGAAGGTAGAGGCGTAACCCCCAGAATTTGGGTACCAGAAGGTAGAGGCGTAACCCCCAGAATTTGGGTACCAGAAGGTAGAGGCGTAACCCCCAGAATTTGGGTACCAGAAGGTAGAGGCGTAACCCCCAGAATTTGGGTACCAGAAGGTAGAGGCGTAACCCCCAGAATTTGGGTACCAGAAGGTAGAGGCGTAACCCCCAGAATTTGGGTACCAGAAGGTAGAGGCGTAACCCCCAGAATTTGGGTACCAGAAGGTAGAGGCGTAACCCCCAGAATTTGGGTACCAGAAGGTAGAGGCGTAACCCCCAGAATTTGGGTACCAGAAGGTAGAGGCGTAACCCCCAGAATTTGGGTACCAGAAGGTAGAGGCGTAACCCCCAGAATTTGGGTACCAGAAGGTAGAGGCGTAACCCCCAGAATTTGGGTACCAGAAGGTAGAGGCGTAACCCCCAGAATTTGGGTACCAGAAGGTAGAGGCGTAACCCCCAGAATTTGGGTACCAGAAGGTAGAGGCGTAACCCCCAGAATTTGGGTACCAGAAGGTAGAGGCGTAACCCCCAGAATTTGGGTACCAGAAGGTAGAGGCGTAACCCCCAGAATTTGGGTACCAGAAGGTAGAGGCGTAACCCCCAGAATTTGGGTACCAGAAGGTAGAGGCGTAACCCCCAGAATTTGGGTACCAGAAGGTAGAGGCGTAACCCCCAGAATTTGGGTACCAGAAGGTAGAGGCGTAACCCCCAGAATTTGGGTACCAGAAGGTAGAGGCGTAACCCCCAGAATTTGGGTACCAGAAGGTAGAGGCGTAACCCCCAGAATTTGGGTACCAGAAGGTAGAGGCGTAACCCCCAGAATTTGGGTACCAGAAGGTAGAGGCGTAACCCCCAGAATTTGGGTACCAGAAGGTAGAGGCGTAACCCCCAGAATTTGGGTACCAGAAGGTAGAGGCGTAACCCCCAGAATTTGGGTACCAGAAGGTAGAGGCGTAACCCCCAGAATTTGGGTACCAGAAGGTAGAGGCGTAACCCCCAGAATTTGGGTACCAGAAGGTAGAGGCGTAACCCCCAGAATTTGGGTACCAGAAGGTAGAGGCGTAACCCCCAGAATTTGGGTACCAGAAGGTAGAGGCGTAACCCCCAGAATTTGGGTACCAGAAGGTAGAGGCGTAACCCCCAGAATTTGGGTACCAGAAGGTAGAGGCGTAACCCCCAGAATTTGGGTACCAGAAGGTAGAGGCGTAACCCCCAGAATTTGGGTACCAGAAGGTAGAGGCGTAACCCCCAGAATTTGGGTACCAGAAGGTAGAGGCGTAACCCCCAGAATTTGGGTACCAGAAGGTAGAGGCGTAACCCCCAGAATTTGGGTACCAGAAGGTAGAGGCGTAACCCCCAGAATTTGGGTACCAGAAGGTAGAGGCGTAACCCCAGAATTTGGGTACCAGAAGGTAGCGGCGTAACCCCCAGAATTTGGGTACCAGAAGGTAGAGGCGTAACCCCAGAATTTGGGTACCAGAAGGTAGAGGCGTAAACCCCAGAATTTGGGTACCAGAAGGTAGAGGCGTAACCCCAGAATTTGGGTACCAGAAGGTAGAGGCGTAACCCCCAGAATTTGGGTACCAGAAGGTAGAGGCGTAACCCCAGAATTTGGGTACCAGAAGGTAGAGGCGTAACCCCCAGAATTTGGGTACCAGAAGGTAGAGGCGTAACCCCCAGAATTTGGGTACCAGAAGGTAGAGGCGTAACCCCAGAATTTGGGTACCAGAAGGTAGAGGCGTAACCCCAGAATTTGGGTACCAGAAGGTAGAGGCGTAACCCCAGAATTTGGGTACCAGAAGGTAGAGGCGTAACCCCCAGAATTTGGGTACCAGAAGGTAGAGGCGTAACCCCAGAATTTGGGTACCAGAAGGTAGAGGCGTAACCCCCAGAATTTGGGTACCAGAAGGTAGAGGCGTAACCCCCAGAATTTGGGTACCAGAAGGTAGAGGCGTAACCCCAGAATTTGGGTACCAGAAGGTAGAGGCGTAACCCCAGAATTTGGGTACCAGAAGGTAGAGGCGTAACCCCCAGAATTTGGGTACCAGAAGGTAGAGGCGTAACCCCCAGAATTTGGGTACCAGAAGGTAGAGGCGTAACCCCCAGAATTTGGGTACCAGAAGGTAGAGGCGTAACCCCCAGAATTTGGGTACCAGAAGGTAGAGGCGTAACCCCCAGAATTTGGGTACCAGAAGGTAGAGGCGTAACCCCCAGAATTTGGGTACCAGAAGGTAGAGGCGTAACCCCCAGAATTTGGGTACCAGAAGGTAGAGGCGTAACCCCCAGAATTTGGGTACCAGAAGGTAGAGGCGTAACCCCAGAATTTGGGTACCAGAAGGTAGAGGCGTAACCCCCAGAATTTGGGTACCAGAAGGTAGAGGCGTAACCCAGAATTTGGGTACCAGAAGGTAGAGGCGTAACCCCAGAATTTGGGTACCAGAAGGTAGAGGCGTAACCCCCAGAATTTGGGTACCAGAAGGTAGAGGCGTAACCCCAGAATTTGGGTACCAGAAGGTAGAGGCGTAACCCCCAGAATTTGGGTACCAGAAGGTAGAGGCGTAACCCCAGAATTTGGGTACCAGAAGGTAGAGGCGTAACCCCAGAATTTGGGTACCAGAAGGTAGAGGCGTAACCCCCAGAATTTGGGTACCAGAAGGTAGAGGCGTAACCCCCAGAATTTGGGTACCAGAAGGTAGAGGCGTAACCCCAGAATTTGGGTACCAGAAGGTAGAGGCGTAACCCCCAGAATTTGGGTACCAGAAGGTAGAGGCGTAACCCCCAGAATTTGGGTACCAGAAGGTAGAGGCGTAACCCCCAGAATTTGGGTACCAGAAGGTAGAGGCGTAACCCCAGAATTTGGGTACCAGAAGGTAGAGGCGTAACCCCCAGAATTTGGGTACCAGAAGGTAGAGGCGTAACCCCCAGAATTTGGGTACCAGAAGGTAGAGGCGTAACCCCCAGAATTTGGGTACCAGAAGGTAGAGGCGTAACCCCCAGAATTTGGGTACCAGAAGGTAGAGGCGTAACCCCAGAATTTGGGTACCAGAAGGTAGAGGCGTAACCCCAGAATTTGGGTACCAGAAGGTAGAGGCGTAACCCCCAGAATTTGGGTACCAGAAGGTAGAGGCGTAACCCCAGAATTTGGGTACCAGAAGGTAGAGGCGTAACCCCAGAATTTGGGTACCAGAAGGTAGAGGCGTAACCCCCAGAATTTGGGTACCAGAAGGTAGAGGCGTAACCCCAGAATTTGGGTACCAGAAGGTAGAGGCGTAACCCCCAGAATTTGGGTACCAGAAGGTAGAGGCGTAACCCCAGAATTTGGGTACCAGAAGGTAGAGGCGTAACCCCCAGAATTTGGGTACCAGAAGGTAGAGGCGTAACCCCCAGAATTTGGGTACCAGAAGGTAGAGGCGTAACCCCAGAATTTGGGTACCAGAAGGTAGAGGCGTAACCCCAGAATTTGGGTACCAGAAGGTAGAGGCGTAACCCCAGAATTTGGGTACCAGAAGGTAGAGGCGTAACCCCCAGAATTTGGGTACCAGAAGGTAGAGGCGTAACCCCAGAATTTGGGTACCAGAAGGTAGAGGCGTAAACCCCAGAATTTGGGTACCAGAAGGTAGAGGCGTAAACCCCAGAATTTGGGTACCAGAAGGTAGAGGCGTACCCCCAGAATTTGGGTACCAGAAGGTAGAGGCGTAACCCCAGAATTTGGGTACCAGAAGGTAGAGGCGTAACCCCCAGAATTTGGGTACCAGAAGGTAGAGGCGTAACCCCCAGAATTTGGGTACCAGAAGGTAGAGGCGTAACCCCCAGAATTTGGGTACCAGAAGGTAGAGGCGTAACCCCAGAATTTGGGTACCAGAAGGTAGAGGCGTAACCCCAGAATTTGGGTACCAGAAGGTAGAGGCGTAACCCCCAGAATTTGGGTACCAGAAGGTAGAGGCGTAACCCCAGAATTTGGGTACCAGAAGGTAGAGGCGTAACCCCAGAATTTGGGTACCAGAAGGTAGAGGCGTAACCCCCAGAATTTGGGTACCAGAAGGTAGAGGCGTAACCCCCAGAATTTGGGTACCAGAAGGTAGAGGCGTACCCCCAGAATTTGGGTACCAGAAGGTAGAGGCGTAACCCCCAGAATTTGGGTACCAGAAGGTAGAGGCGTAACCCCCAGAATTTGGGTACCAGAAGGTAGAGGCGTACCCCCAGAATTTGGGTACCAGAAGGTAGAGGCGTAACCCCAGAATTTGGGTACCAGAAGGTAGAGGCGTAACCCCCAGAATTTGGGTACCAGAAGGTAGAGGCGTAACCCCCAGAATTTGGGTACCAGAAGGTAGAGGCGTAACCCCCAGAATTTGGGTACCAGAAGGTAGAGGCGTAACCCCCAGAATTTGGGTACCAGAAGGTAGAGGCGTAACCCCCAGAATTTGGGTACCAGAAGGTAGAGGCGTAACCCCCAGAATTTGGGTACCAGAAGGTAGAGGCGTAACCCCCAGAATTTGGGTACCAGAAGGTAGAGGCGTAACCCCAGAATTTGGGTACCAGAAGGTAGAGGCGTAACCCCCAGAATTTGGGTACCAGAAGGTAGAGGCGTAACCCCAGAATTTGGGTACCAGAAGGTAGAGGCGTAACCCCCAGAATTTGGGTACCAGAAGGTAGAGGCGTAACCCCCAGAATTTGGGTACCAGAAGGTAGAGGCGTAACCCCAGAATTTGGGTACCAGAAGGTAGAGGCGTAACCCCCAGAATTTGGGTACCAGAAGGTAGAGGCGTAACCCCCAGAATTTGGGTACCAGAAGGTAGAGGCGTACCCCCAGAATTTGGGTACCAGAAGGTAGAGGCGTACCCCCAGAATTTGGGTACCAGAAGGTAGAGGCGTAACCCCCAGAATTTGGGTACCAGAAGGTAGAGGCGTAACCCCAGAATTTGGGTACCAGAAGGTAGAGGCGTAACCCCCAGAATTTGGGTACCAGAAGGTAGAGGCGTAACCCCCAGAATTTGGGTACCAGAAGGTAGAGGCGTAACCCCCAGAATTTGGGTACCAGAAGGTAGAGGCGTAACCCCCAGAATTTGGGTACCAGAAGGTAGAGGCGTAACCCCAGAATTTGGGTACCAGAAGGTAGAGGCGTAACCCCAGAATTTGGGTACCAGAAGGTAGAGGCGTAACCCCCAGAATTTGGGTACCAGAAGGTAGAGGCGTAACCCCCAGAATTTGGGTACCAGAAGGTAGAGGCGTAACCCCCAGAATTTGGGTACCAGAAGGTAGAGGCGTAACCCCCAGAATTTGGGTACCAGAAGGTAGAGGCGTAACCCCAGAATTTGGGTACCAGAAGGTAGAGGCGTAACCCCCAGAATTTGGGTACCAGAAGGTAGAGGCGTAACCCCAGAATTTGGGTACCAGAAGGTAGAGGCGTAACCCCCAGAATTTGGGTACCAGAAGGTAGAGGCGTAACCCCCAGAATTTGGGTACCAGAAGGTAGAGGCGTAACCCCCAGAATTTGGGTACCAGAAGGTAGAGGCGTAACCCCAGAATTTGGGTACCAGAAGGTAGAGGCGTAACCCCCAGAATTTGGGTACCAGAAGGTAGAGGCGTAACCCCCAGAATTTGGGTACCAGAAGGTAGAGGCGTAACCCCCAGAATTTGGGTACCAGAAGGTAGAGGCGTAACCCCAGAATTTGGGTACCAGAAGGTAGAGGCGTAACCCCCAGAATTTGGGTACCAGAAGGTAGAGGCGTAACCCCAGAATTTGGGTACCAGAAGGTAGAGGCGTAACCCCCAGAATTTGGGTACCAGAAGGTAGAGGCGTAACCCCCAGAATTTGGGTACCAGAAGGTAGAGGCGTAACCCCCAGAATTTGGGTACCAGAAGGTAGAGGCGTAACCCCCAGAATTTGGGTACCAGAAGGTAGAGGCGTAACCCCCAGAATTTGGGTACCAGAAGGTAGAGGCGTAACCCCAGAATTTGGGTACCAGAAGGTAGAGGCGTAACCCCAGAATTTGGGTACCAGAAGGTAGAGGCGTAACCCCCAGAATTTGGGTACCAGAAGGTAGAGGCGTAGAAACAACCCCAGAATTTGGGTACCAGAAGGTAGAGGCGTAACCCCCAGAATTTGGGTACCAGAAGGTAGAGGCGTAACCCCCAGAATTTGGGTACCAGAAGGTAGAGGCGTAACCCCCAGAATTTGGGTACCAGAAGGTAGAGGCGTAACCCCAGAATTTGGGTACCAGAAGGTAGAGGCGTAACCCCAGAATTTGGGTACCAGAAGGTAGAGGCGTAACCCCCAGAATTTGGGTACCAGAAGGTAGAGGCGTAACCCCAGAATTTGGGTACCAGAAGGTAGAGGCGTACCCCCAGAATTTGGGTACCAGAAGGTAGAGGCGTAACCCCCAGAATTTGGGTACCAGAAGGTAGAGGCGTAACCCCCAGAATTTGGGTACCAGAAGGTAGAGGCGTAACCCCAGAATTTGGGTACCAGAAGGTAGAGGCGTAACCCCCAGAATTTGGGTACCAGAAGGTAGAGGCGTAACCCCCAGAATTTGGGTACCAGAAGGTAGAGGCGTAACCCCCAGAATTTGGGTACCAGAAGGTAGAGGCGTACCCCCAGAATTTGGGTACCAGAAGGTAGAGGCGTAACCCCCAGAATTTGGGTACCAGAAGGTAGAGGCGTAACCCCAGAATTTGGGTACCAGAAGGTAGAGGCGTAACCCCAGAATTTGGGTACCAGAAGGTAGAGGCGTAACCCCCAGAATTTGGGTACCAGAAGGTAGAGGCGTAACCCCCAGAATTTGGGTACCAGAAGGTAGAGGCGTAACCCCAGAATTTGGGTACCAGAAGGTAGAGGCGTAACCCCCAGAATTTGGGTACCAGAAGGTAGAGGCGTAACCCCAGAATTTGGGTACCAGAAGGTAGAGGCGTAACCCCCAGAATTTGGGTACCAGAAGGTAGAGGCGTAACCCCCAGAATTTGGGTACCAGAAGGTAGAGGCGTAACCCCAGAATTTGGGTACCAGAAGGTAGAGGCGTAACCCCAGAATTTGGGTACCAGAAGGTAGAGGCGTAACCCCCAGAATTTGGGTACCAGAAGGTAGAGGCGTAACCCCCAGAATTTGGGTACCAGAAGGTAGAGGCGTAACCCCCAGAATTTGGGTACCAGAAGGTAGAGGCGTAACCCCAGAATTTGGGTACCAGAAGGTAGAGGCGTAACCCCCAGAATTTGGGTACCAGAAGGTAGAGGCGTAACCCCCAGAATTTGGGTACCAGAAGGTAGAGGCGTAACCCCAGAATTTGGGTACCAGAAGGTAGAGGCGTAACCCCCAGAATTTGGGTACCAGAAGGTAGAGGCGTAACCCCAGAATTTGGGTACCAGAAGGTAGAGGCGTAACCCCCAGAATTTGGGTACCAGAAGGTAGAGGCGTAACCCCCAGAATTTGGGTACCAGAAGGTAGAGGCGTAACCCCAGAATTTGGGTACCAGAAGGTAGAGGCGTAACCCCCAGAATTTGGGTACCAGAAGGTAGAGGCGTAACCCCAGAATTTGGGTACCAGAAGGTAGAGGCGTAACCCCCAGAATTTGGGTACCAGAAGGTAGAGGCGTAACCCCCAGAATTTGGGTACCAGAAGGTAGAGGCGTAACCCCCAGAATTTGGGTACCAGAAGGTAGAGGCGTAACCCCCAGAATTTGGGTACCAGAAGGTAGAGGCGTAACCCCCAGAATTTGGGTACCAGAAGGTAGAGGCGTAACCCCCAGAATTTGGGTACCAGAAGGTAGAGGCGTAACCCCAGAATTTGGGTACCAGAAGGTAGAGGCGTAACCCCAGAATTGGGTACCAGAAGGTAGAGGCGTAACCCCCAGAATTTGGGTACCAGAAGGTAGAGGCGTAACCCCAGAATTTGGGTACCAGAAGGTAGAGGCGTAACCCCAGAATTTGGGTACCAGAAGGTAGAGGCGTAACCCCAGAATTTGGGTACCAGAAGGTAGAGGCGTAAACCCCAGAATTTGGGTACCAGAAGGTAGAGGCGTAACCCCCAGAATTTGGGTACCAGAAGGTAGAGGCGTAACCCCCAGAATTTGGGTACCAGAAGGTAGAGGCGTAACCCCAGAATTTGGGTACCAGAAGGTAGAGGCGTAACCCCAGAATTTGGGTACCAGAAGGTAGAGGCGTAACCCCCAGAATTTGGGTACCAGAAGGTAGAGGCGTAACCCCCAGAATTTGGGTACCAGAAGGTAGAGGCGTAACCCCAGAATTTGGGTACCAGAAGGTAGAGGCGTAACCCCAGAATTTGGGTACCAGAAGGTAGAGGCGTAACCCCCAGAATTTGGGTACCAGAAGGTAGAGGCGTAACCCCCAGAATTTGGGTACCAGAAGGTAGAGGCGTAACCCCCAGAAATTGGGTACCAGAAGGTAGAGGCGTAACCCCAGAATTTGGGTACCAGAAGGTAGAGGCGTAACCCCCAGAATTTGGGTACCAGAAGGTAGAGGCGTAACCCCCAGAATTTGGGTACCAGAAGAGAGGGTAGAGGCGTAACCCCAGAATTTGGGTACCAGAAGGTAGAGGCGTAACCCCCAGAATTTGGGTACCAGAAGGTAGAGGCGTAACCCCAGAATTTGGGTACCAGAAGGTAGAGGCGTAAACCCCAGAATTTGGGTACCAGAAGGTAGAGGCGTAACCCCAGAATTTGGGTACCAGAAGGTAGAGGCGTAACCCCCAGAATTTGGGTACCAGAAGGTAGAGGCGTAACCCCAGAATTTGGGTACCAGAAGGTAGAGGCGTAACCCCCAGAATTTGGGTACCAGAAGGTAGAGGCGTAACCCCCAGAATTTGGGTACCAGAAGGTAGAGGCGTAACCCCCAGAATTTGGGTACCAGAAGGTAGAGGCGTAACCCCCAGAATTTGGGTACCAGAAGGTAGAGGCGTAACCCCAGAATTTGGGTACCAGAAGGTAGAGGCGTAACCCCCAGAATTTGGGTACCAGAAGGTAGAGGCGTAACCCCCAGATTTGGGTACCAGAAGGTAGAGGCGTAACCCCCAGAATTTGGGTACCAGAAGGTAGAGGCGTACCCCCAGAATTTGGGTACCAGAAGGTAGAGGCGTAACCCCAGAATTTGGGTACCAGAAGGTAGAGGCGTAACCCCAGAATTTGGGTACCAGAAGGTAGAGGCGTAACCCCCAGAATTTGGGTACCAGAAGGTAGAGGCGTAACCCCCAGAATTTGGGTACCAGAAGGTAGAGGCAAACCCCAGAATTTGGGTACCAGAAGGTAGAGGCGTAACCCCCAGAATTTGGGTACCAGAAGGTAGAGGCGTAACCCCAGAATTTGGGTACCAGAAGGTAGAGGCGTAACCCCAGAATTTGGGTACCAGAAGGTAGAGGCGTACCCCCAGAATTTGGGTACCAGAAGGTAGAGGCGTAACCCCAGAAATTGGGTACCAGAAGGTAGAGGCGTAACCCCCAGAATTTGGGTACCAGAAGGTAGAGGCGTAACCCCCAGAATTTGGGTACCAGAAGGTAGAGGCGTAACCCCCAGAATTTGGGTACCAGAAGGTAGAGGCGTAACCCCCAGAATTTGGGTACCAGAAGGTAGAGGCGTAACCCCCAGAATTTGGGTACCAGAAGGTAGAGGCGTAACCCCCAGAATTTGGGTACCAGAAGGTAGAGGCGTAACCCCCAGAATTGGGTACCAGAAGGTAGAGGCGTAACCCCAGAATTTGGGTACCAGAAGGTAGAGGCGTAAACCCCAGAATTTGGGTACCAGAAGGTAGAGGCGTAACCCCCAGAATTTGGGTACCAGAAGGTAGAGGCGTAACCCCAGAATTTGGGTACCAGAAGGTAGAGGCGTAACCCCCAGAATTTGGGTACCAGAAGGTAGAGGCGTAACCCCCAGAATTTGGGTACCAGAAGGTAGAGGCGTAAACCCCAGAATTTGGGTACCAGAAGGTAGAGGCGTAACCCCCAGAATTTGGGTACCAGAAGGTAGAGGCGTAACCCCAGAATTTGGGTACCAGAAGGTAGAGGCGTAACCCCAGAATTTGGGTACCAGAAGGTAGAGGCGTAACCCCCAGAATTTGGGTACCAGAAGGTAGAGGCGTAACCCCCAGAATTTGGGTACCAGAAGGTAGAGGCGTAACCCCAGAATTTGGGTACCAGAAGGTAGAGGCGTAACCCCAGAATTTGGGTACCAGAAGGTAGAGGCGTAAACCCCAGAATTTGGGTACCAGAAGGTAGAGGCGTAACCCCCAGAATTTGGGTACCAGAAGGTAGAGGCGTAACCCCAGAATTTGGGTACCAGAAGGTAGAGGCGTAACCCCCAGAATTTGGGTACCAGAAGGTAGAGGCGTAACCCCAGAATTTGGGTACCAGAAGGTAGAGGCGTAACCCCAGAATTTGGGTACCAGAAGGTAGAGGCGTAACCCCCAGAATTTGGGTACCAGAAGGTAGAGGCGTAACCCCAGAATTTGGGTACCAGAAGGTAGAGGCGTAACCCCAGAATTTGGGTACCAGAAGGTAGAGGGTAACCCCCAGAATTGGGTACCAGAAGGTAGAGGCGTAACCCCCAGAATTTGGGTACCAGAAGGTAGAGGCGTAACCCCCAGAATTTGGGTACCAGAAGGTAGAGGCGTAACCCCAGAATTTGGGTACCAGAAGGTAGAGGCGTAACCCCAGAATTTGGGTACCAGAAGGTAGAGGCGTAACCCCCAGAATTTGGGTACCAGAAGGTAGAGGCGTAACCCCCAGAATTTGGGTACCAGAAGGTAGAGGCGTAACCCCCAGAATTTGGGTACCAGAAGGTAGAGGCGTAACCCCCAGAATTTGGGTACCAGAAGGTAGAGGCGTAACCCCCAGAATTTGGGTACCAGAAGGTAGAGGCGTAACCCCCAGAATTTGGGTACCAGAAGGTAGAGGCGTAACCCCAGAATTTGGGTACCAGAAGGTAGAGGCGTAACCCCCAGAATTTGGGTACCAGAAGGTAGAGGCGTAACCCCAGAATTTGGGTACCAGAAGGTAGAGGCGTAACCCCAGAATTTGGGTACCAGAAGGTAGAGGCGTAACCCCCAGAATTTGGGTACCAGAAGGTAGAGGCGTAACCCCAGAATTTGGGTACCAGAAGGTAGAGGCGTAACCCCCAGAATTTGGGTACCAGAAGGTAGAGGCGTAACCCCAGAATTTGGGTACCAGAAGGTAGAGGCGTAACCCCAGAATTTGGGTACCAGAAGGTAGAGGCGTAACCCCCAGAATTTGGGTACCAGAAGGTAGAGGCGTAACCCCAGAATTTGGGTACCAGAAGGTAGAGGCGTAACCCCCAGAATTTGGGTACCAGAAGGTAGAGGCGTAACCCCCAGAATTTGGGTACCAGAAGGTAGAGGCGTAACCCCCAGAATTTGGGTACCAGAAGGTAGAGGCGTAACCCCCAGAATTTGGGTACCAGAAGGTAGAGGCGTAACCCCCAGAATTTGGGTACCAGAAGGTAGAGGCGTAACCCCAGAATTTGGGTACCAGAAGGTAGAGGCGTAACCCCCAGAATTTGGGTACCAGAAGGTAGAGGCGTAACCCCAGAATTTGGGTACCAGAAGGTAGAGGCGTAACCCCCAGAATTTGGGTACCAGAAGGTAGAGGCGTAACCCCCAGAATTTGGGTACCAGAAGGTAGAGGCGTAACCCCAGAATTTGGGTACCAGAAGGTAGAGGCGTAACCCCCAGAATTGGGTACCAGAAGGTAGAGGCGTAACCCCAGAATTGGGTACCAGAAGGTAGAGGCGTAACCCCAGAATTTGGGTACCAGAAGGTAGAGGCGTAACCCCCAGAATTTGGGTACCAGAAGGTAGAGGCGTAACCCCCAGAATTGGGTACCAGAAGGTAGAGGCGTAAACCCCAGAATTTGGGTACCAGAAGGTAGAGGCGTAACCCCCAGAATTTGGGTACCAGAAGGTAGAGGCGTAACCCCCAGAATTTTGGGTACCAGAAGGTAGAGGCGTAACCCCCAGAATTTGGGTACCAGAAGGTAGAGGCGTAACCCCCAGAATTTGGGTACCAGAAGGTAGAGGCGTAACCCCAGAATTTGGGTACCAGAAGGTAGAGGCGTAACCCCCAGAATTTGGGTACCAGAAGGTAGAGGCGTAACCCCCAGAATTTGGGTACCAGAAGGTAGAGGCGTAACCCCCAGAATTTGGGTACCAGAAGGTAGAGGCGTAACCCCAGAATTTGGGTACCAGAAGGTAGAGGCGTAACCCCCAGAATTTGGGTACCAGAAGGTAGAGGCGTAACCCCCAGAATTTGGGTACCAGAAGGTAGAGGCGTAACCCCAGAATTTGGGTACCAGAAGGTAGAGGCGTAACCCCAGAATTTGGGTACCAGAAGGTAGAGGCGTAACCCCAGAATTTGGGTACCAGAAGGTAGAGGCGTAACCCCCAGAATTTGGGTACCAGAAGGTAGAGGCGTAACCCCCAGAATTTGGGTACCAGAAGGTAGAGGCGTAACCCCAGAATTTGGGTACCAGAAGGTAGAGGCGTAACCCCCAGAATTTGGGTACCAGAAGGTAGAGGCGTAACCCCAGAATTTGGGTACCAGAAGGTAGAGGCGTAACCCCCAGAATTTGGGTACCAGAAGGTAGAGGCGTAACCCCCAGAATTTGGGTACCAGAAGGTAGAGGCGTAACCCCAGAATTTGGGTACCAGAAGGTAGAGGCGTAACCCCCAGAATTTGGGTACCAGAAGGTAGAGGCGTAACCCCCAGAATTTGGGTACCAGAAGGTAGAGGCGTAACCCCAGAATTTGGGTACCAGAAGGTAGAGGCGTAACCCCCAGAATTTGGGTACCAGAAGGTAGAGGCGTAACCCCCAGAATTGGGTACCAGAAGGTAGAGGCGTAACCCCAGAATTTGGGTACCAGAAGGTAGAGGCGTAACCCCAGAATTTGGGTACCAGAAGGTAGAGGCGTAACCCCCAGAATTTGGGTACCAGAAGGTAGAGGCGTAACCCCCAGAATTTGGGTACCAGAAGGTAGAGGCGTAACCCCCAGAATTTGGGTACCAGAAGGTAGAGGCGTAACCCCAGAATTTGGGTACCAGAAGGTAGAGGCGTAACCCCCAGAATTTGGGTACCAGAAGGTAGAGGCGTAACCCCAGAATTGGGTACCAGAAGGTAGAGGCGTAACCCCAGAATTTGGGTACCAGAAGGTAGAGGCGTAACCCCCAGAATTTGGGTACCAGAAGGTAGAGGCGTAACCCCCAGAATTTGGGTACCAGAAGGTAGAGGCGTAACCCCCAGAATTTGGGTACCAGAAGGTAGAGGCGTAACCCCAGAATTTGGGTACCAGAAGGTAGAGGCGTAACCCCAGAATTTGGGTACCAGAAGGTAGAGGCGTAACCCCCAGAATTTGGGTACCAGAAGGTAGAGGCGTAACCCCCAGAATTTGGGTACCAGAAGGTAGAGGCGTAACCCCAGAATTTGGGTACCAGAAGGTAGAGGCGTAACCCCAGAATTTGGGTACCAGAAGGTAGAGGCGTAACCCCAGAATTTGGGTACCAGAAGGTAGAGGCGTAACCCCCAGAATTTGGGTACCAGAAGGTAGAGGCGTAACCCCCAGAATTTGGGTACCAGAAGGTAGAGGCGTAACCCCCAGAATTTGGGTACCAGAAGGTAGAGGCGTAACCCCCAGAATTTGGGTACCAGAAGGTAGAGGCGTAACCCCCAGAATTTGGGTACCAGAAGGTAGAGGCGTAACCCCAGAATTTGGGTACCAGAAGGTAGAGGCGTAACCCCCAGAATTTGGGTACCAGAAGGTAGAGGCGTAACCCCCAGAATTTGGGTACCAGAAGGTAGAGGCGTAACCCCCAGAATTTGGGTACCAGAAGGTAGAGGCGTAACCCCCAGAATTGGGTACCAGAAGGTAGAGGCGTAACCCCAGAATTTGGGTACCAGAAGGTAGAGGCGTAACCCCCAGAATTTGGGTACCAGAAGGTAGAGGCGTAACCCCAGAATTTGGGTACCAGAAGGTAGAGGCGTAACCCCAGAATTTGGGTACCAGAAGGTAGAGGCGTAACCCCAGAATTTGGGTACCAGAAGGTAGAGGCGTAACCCCCAGAATTTGGGTACCAGAAGGTAGAGGCGTAACCCCAGAATTTGGGTACCAGAAGGTAGAGGCGTAACCCCCAGAATTTGGGTACCAGAAGGTAGAGGCGTAACCCCAGAATTTGGGTACCAGAAGGTAGAGGCGTAACCCCCAGAATTTGGGTACCAGAAGGTAGAGGCGTAACCCCAGAATTTGGGTACCAGAAGGTAGAGGCGTAACCCCAGAATTTGGGTACCAGAAGGTAGAGGCGTAACCCCCAGAATTTGGGTACCAGAAGGTAGAGGCGTAACCCCCAGAATTTGGGTACCAGAAGGTAGAGGCGTAACCCCCAGAATTTGGGTACCAGAAGGTAGAGGCGTAACCCCAGAATTTGGGTACCAGAAGGTAGAGGCGTAACCCCCAGAATTTGGGTACCAGAAGGTAGAGGCGTAACCCCCAGAATTTGGGTACCAGAAGGTAGAGGCGTAACCCCCAGAATTTGGGTACCAGAAGGTAGAGGCGTAACCCCCAGAATTTGGGTACCAGAAGGTAGAGGCGTAACCCCCAGAATTTGGGTACCAGAAGGTAGAGGCGTAACCCCCAGAATTTGGGTACCAGAAGGTAGAGGCGTAACCCCCAGAATTTGGGTACCAGAAGGTAGAGGCGTAACCCCAGAATTTGGGTACCAGAAGGTAGAGGCGTAACCCCCAGAATTTGGGTACCAGAAGGTAGAGGCGTAACCCCCAGAATTTGGGTACCAGAAGGTAGAGGCGTAACCCCCAGAATTTGGGTACCAGAAGGTAGAGGCGTAACCCCCAGAATTTGGGTACCAGAAGGTAGAGGCGTAACCCCCAGAATTTGGGTACCAGAAGGTAGAGGCGTAACCCCCAGAATTTGGGTACCAGAAGGTAGAGGCGTAACCCCCAGAATTTGGGTACCAGAAGGTAGAGGCGTAACCCCCAGAATTTGGGTACCAGAAGGTAGAGGCGTAACCCCCAGAATTTGGGTACCAGAAGGTAGAGGCGTAACCCCAGAATTTGGGTACCAGAAGGTAGAGGCGTAACCCCAGAATTTGGGTACCAGAAGGTAGAGGCGTAACCCCCAGAATTTGGGTACCAGAAGGTAGAGGCGTAACCCCCAGAATTTGGGTACCAGAAGGTAGAGGCGTAACCCCCAGAATTTGGGTACCAGAAGGTAGAGGCGTAACCCCCAGAATTTGGGTACCAGAAGGTAGAGGCGTAACCCCCAGAATTTGGGTACCAGAAGGTAGAGGCGTAACCCCCAGAATTTGGGTACCAGAAGGTAGAGGCGTAACCCCAGAATTTGGGTACCAGAAGGTAGAGGCGTAACCCCCAGAATTTGGGTACCAGAAGGTAGAGGCGTAACCCCCAGAATTTGGGTACCAGAAGGTAGAGGCGTAACCCCCAGAATTTGGGTACCAGAAGGTAGAGGCGTAACCCCCAGAATTTGGGTACCAGAAGGTAGAGGCGTAACCCCCAGAATTTGGGTACCAGAAGGTAGAGGCGTAACCCCCAGAATTTGGGTACCAGAAGGTAGAGGCGTAACCCCCAGAATTTGGGTACCAGAAGGTAGAGGCGTAACCCCAGAATTTGGGTACCAGAAGGTAGAGGCGTAACCCCCAGAATTTGGGTACCAGAAGGTAGAGGCGTACCCCCAGAATTTGGGTACCAGAAGGTAGAGGCGTAACCCCAGAATTTGGGTACCAGAAGGTAGAGGCGTAACCCCCAGAATTTGGGTACCAGAAGGTAGAGGCGTAACCCCCAGAATTTGGGTACCAGAAGGTAGAGGCGTAACCCCCAGAATTTGGGTACCAGAAGGTAGAGGCGTAACCCCCAGAATTTGGGTACCAGAAGGTAGAGGCGTAACCCCCAGAATTTGGGTACCAGAAGGTAGAGGCGTAACCCCAGAATTTGGGTACCAGAAGGTAGAGGCGTAACCCCAGAATTTGGGTACCAGAAGGTAGAGGCGTAACCCCCAGAATTGGGTACCAGAAGGTAGAGGCGTAACCCCCAGAATTTGGGTACCAGAAGGTAGAGGCGTAACCCCCAGAATTTGGGTACCAGAAGGTAGAGGCGTAACCCCCAGAATTTGGGTACCAGAAGGTAGAGGCGTAACCCCCAGAATTTGGGTACCAGAAGGTAGAGGCGTAACCCCCAGAATTTGGGTACCAGAAGGTAGAGGCGTAACCCCCAGAATTTGGGTACCAGAAGGTAGAGGCGTAACCCCCAGAATTTGGGTACCAGAAGGTAGAGGCGTAACCCCCAGAATTTGGGTACCAGAAGGTAGAGGCGTAACCCCCAGAATTTGGGTACCAGAAGGTAGAGGCGTAACCCCAGAATTTGGGTACCAGAAGGTAGAGGGCGTAACCCCAGAATTTGGGTACCAGAAGGTAGAGGCGTAACCCCCAGAATTTGGGTACCAGAAGGTAGAGGCGTAACCCCAGAATTTGGGTACCAGAAGGTAGAGGCGTAACCCCCAGAATTTGGGTACCAGAAGGTAGAGGCGTAACCCCCAGAATTTGGGTACCAGAAGGTAGAGGCGTAACCCCAGAATTTGGGTACCAGAAGGTAGAGGCGTAACCCCAGAATTTGGGTACCAGAAGGTAGAGGCGTAACCCCCAGAATTTGGGTACCAGAAGGTAGAGGCGTAACCCCAGAATTTGGGTACCAGAAGGTAGAGGCGTAACCCCAGAATTTGGGTACCAGAAGGTAGAGGCGTAACCCCCAGAATTTGGGTACCAGAAGGTAGAGGCGTAACCCCCAGAATTTGGGTACCAGAAGGTAGAGGCGTAACCCCCAGAATTTGGGTACCAGAAGGTAGAGGCGTAACCCCCAGAATTTGGGTACCAGAAGGTAGAGGCGTAACCCCAGAATTTGGGTACCAGAAGGTAGAGGCGTAACCCCCAGAATTTGGGTACCAGAAGGTAGAGGCGTAACCCCCAGAATTTGGGTACCAGAAGGTAGAGGCGTAACCCCCAGAATTTGGGTACCAGAAGGTAGAGGCGTAACCCCCAGAATTTGGGTACCAGAAGGTAGAGGCGTAAACCCCAGAATTTGGGTACCAGAAGGTAGAGGCGTAACCCCAGAATTTGGGTACCAGAAGGTAGAGGCGTAACCCCCAGAATTTGGGTACCAGAAGGTAGAGGCGTAACCCCCAGAATTTGGGTACCAGAAGGTAGAGGCGTAACCCCCAGAATTTGGGTACCAGAAGGTAGAGGCGTAACCCCCAGAATTTGGGTACCAGAAGGTAGAGGCGTAACCCCCAGAATTTGGGTACCAGAAGGTAGAGGCGTAACCCCCAGAATTTGGGTACCAGAAGGTAGAGGCGTAACCCCCAGAATTTGGGTACCAGAAGGTAGAGGCGTAACCCCAGAATTTGGGTACCAGAAGGTAGAGGCGTAACCCCCAGAATTGGGTACCAGAAGGTAGAGGCGTAACCCCCAGAATTTGGGTACCAGAAGGTAGAGGCGTAACCCCCAGAATTTGGGTACCAGAAGGTAGAGGCGTAACCCCCAGAATTTGGGTACCAGAAGGTAGAGGCGTACCCCCAGAATTTGGGTACCAGAAGGTAGAGGCGTACCCCCAGAATTTGGGTACCAGAAGGTAGAGGCGTAACCCCCAGAATTTGGGTACCAGAAGGTAGAGGCGTAACCCCAGAATTTGGGTACCAGAAGGTAGAGGCGTAACCCCCAGAATTTGGGTACCAGAAGGTAGAGGCGTAACCCCAGAATTTGGGTACCAGAAGGTAGAGGCGTAACCCCCAGAATTTGGGTACCAGAAGGTAGAGGCGTAACCCCCAGAATTTGGGTACCAGAAGGTAGAGGCGTAACCCCCAGAATTTGGGTACCAGAAGGTAGAGGCGTAACCCCCAGAATTTGGGTACCAGAAGGTAGAGGCGTAACCCCCAGAATTTGGGTACCAGAAGGTAGAGGCGTAACCCCCAGAATTTGGGTACCAGAAGGTAGAGGCGTAACCCCCAGAATTTGGGTACCAGAAGGTAGAGGCGTAACCCCAGAATTTGGGTACCAGAAGGTAGAGGCGTAACCCCCAGAATTTGGGTACCAGAAGGTAGAGGCGTAACCCCCAGAATTTGGGTACCAGAAGGTAGAGGCGTAACCCCCAGAATTTGGGTACCAGAAGGTAGAGGCGTAACCCCCAGAATTTGGGTACCAGAAGGTAGAGGCGTAACCCCCAGAATTTGGGTACCAGAAGGTAGAGGCGTAACCCCAGAATTTGGGTACCAGAAGGTAGAGGCGTAACCCCCAGAATTTGGGTACCAGAAGGTAGAGGCGTAACCCCAGAATTTGGGTACCAGAAGGTAGAGGCGTAACCCCAGAATTTGGGTACCAGAAGGTAGAGGCGTAACCCCCAGAATTTGGGTACCAGAAGGTAGAGGCGTAACCCCCAGAATTTGGGTACCAGAAGGTAGAGGCGTAACCCCAGAATTTGGGTACCAGAAGGTAGAGGCGTAACCCCAGAATTGGGTACCAGAAGGTAGAGGCGTAACCCCCAGAATTTGGGTACCAGAAGGTAGAGGCGTAACCCCAGAATTTGGGTACCAGAAGGTAGAGGCGTAACCCCCAGAATTTGGGTACCAGAAGGTAGAGGCGTACCCCCAGAATTTGGGTACCAGAAGGTAGAGGCGTAACCCCAGAATTTGGGTACCAGAAGGTAGAGGCGTAACCCCCAGAATTTGGGTACCAGAAGGTAGAGGCGTAACCCCCAGAATTTGGGTACCAGAAGGTAGAGGCGTAACCCCCAGAATTTGGGTACCAGAAGGTAGAGGCGTAACCCCAGAATTTGGGTACCAGAAGGTAGAGGCGTAACCCCCAGAATTTGGGTACCAGAAGGTAGAGGCGTAACCCCCAGAATTTGGGTACCAGAAGGTAGAGGCGTAACCCCCAGAATTTGGGTACCAGAAGGTAGAGGCGTAACCCCCAGAATTTGGGTACCAGAAGGTAGAGGCGTAACCCCAGAATTGGGTACCAGAAGGTAGAGGCGTAACCCCAGAATTTGGGTACCAGAAGGTAGAGGCGTAACCCCCAGAATTTGGGTACCAGAAGGTAGGTAGAGGCGTAACCCCCAGAATTGGGTACCAGAAGGTAGAGGCGTAACCCCAGAATTTGGGTACCAGAAGGTAGAGGCGTAACCCCAGAATTTGGGTACCAGAAGGTAGAGGCGTAACCCCCAGAATTTGGGTACCAGAAGGTAGAGGCGTAACCCCCAGAATTTGGGTACCAGAAGGTAGAGGCGTAACCCCCAGAATTTGGGTACCAGAAGGTAGAGGCGTAACCCCCAGAATTTGGGTACCAGAAGGTAGAGGCGTAACCCCCAGAATTTGGGTACCAGAAGGTAGAGGCGTAACCCCCAGAATTTGGGTACCAGAAGGTAGAGGCGTAACCCCAGAATTTGGGTACCAGAAGGTAGAGGCGTACCCCCAGAATTTGGGTACCAGAAGGTAGAGGCGTAACCCCAGAATTTGGGTACCAGAAGGTAGAGGCGTAACCCCCAGAATTTGGGTACCAGAAGGTAGAGGCGTAACCCCAGAATTTGGGTACCAGAAGGTAGAGGCGTAACCCCAGAATTTGGGTACCAGAAGGTAGAGGCGTAACCCCCAGAATTTGGGTACCAGAAGGTAGAGGCGTAACCCCCAGAATTTGGGTACCAGAAGGTAGAGGCGTAACCCCCAGAATTTGGGTACCAGAAGGTAGAGGCGTAAACCCCAGAATTTGGGTACCAGAAGGTAGAGGCGTAACCCCCAGAATTTGGGTACCAGAAGGTAGAGGCGTAACCCCCAGAATTTGGGTACCAGAAGGTAGAGGCGTAACCCCAGAATTTGGGTACCAGAAGGTAGAGGCGTAACCCCCAGAATTTGGGTACCAGAAGGTAGAGGCGTAACCCCAGAATTTGGGTACCAGAAGGTAGAGGCGTAACCCCCAGAATTTGGGTACCAGAAGGTAGAGGCGTAACCCCCAGAATTTGGGTACCAGAAGGTAGAGGCGTAACCCCAGAATTTGGGTACCAGAAGGTAGAGGCGTAACCCCCAGAATTTGGGTACCAGAAGGTAGAGGCGTAACCCCCAGAATTTGGGTACCAGAAGGTAGAGGCGTAACCCCAGAATTTGGGTACCAGAAGGTAGAGGCGTAACCCCCAGAATTTGGGTACCAGAAGGTAGAGGCGTAACCCCCAGAATTTGGGTACCAGAAGGTAGAGGCGTAACCCCCAGAATTTGGGTACCAGAAGGTAGAGGCGTAACCCCCAGAATTTGGGTACCAGAAGGTAGAGGCGTAACCCCCAGAATTTGGGTACCAGAAGGTAGAGGCGTAACCCCCAGAATTTGGGTACCAGAAGGTAGAGGCGTAACCCCCAGAATTTGGGTACCAGAAGGTAGAGGCGTAACCCCCAGAATTTGGGTACCAGAAGGTAGAGGCGTAACCCCCAGAATTTGGTACCAGAAGGTAGAGGCGTAACCCCCAGAATTTGGGTACCAGAAGGTAGAGGCGTAACCCCCAGAATTTGGGTACCAGAAGGTAGAGGCGTAACCCCAGAATTTGGGTACCAGAAGGTAGAGGCGTAACCCCCAGAATTTGGGTACCAGAAGGTAGAGGCGTAACCCCCAGAATTGGGTACCAGAAGGTAGAGGCGTAACCCCCAGAATTTGGGTACCAGAAGGTAGAGGCGTAACCCCCAGAATTTGGGTACCAGAAGGTAGAGGCGTAACCCCCAGAATTTGGGTACCAGAAGGTAGAGGCGTAACCCCCAGAAATTGGGTACCAGAAGGTAGAGGCGTAACCCCCAGAATTTGGGTACCAGAAGGTAGAGGCGTAACCCCCAGAATTTGGGTACCAGAAGGTAGAGGCGTAACCCCCAGAATTTGGGTACCAGAAGGTAGAGGCGTAACCCCCAGAATTTGGGTACCAGAAGGTAGAGGCGTAACCCCAGAATTTGGGTACCAGAAGGTAGAGGCGTAACCCCCAGAATTTGGGTACCAGAAGGTAGAGGCGTAACCCCCAGAATTTGGGTACCAGAAGGTAGAGGCGTAACCCCAGAATTTGGGTACCAGAAGGTAGAGGCGTAACCCCCAGAATTTGGGTACCAGAAGGTAGAGGCGTAACCCCCAGAATTTGGGTACCAGAAGGTAGAGGCGTAAACCCCAGAATTTGGGTACCAGAAGGTAGAGGCGTAACCCCCAGAATTTGGGTACCAGAAGGTAGAGGCGTAACCCCCAGAATTTGGGTACCAGAAGGTAGAGGCGTAACCCCCAGAATTTGGGTACCAGAAGGTAGAGGCGTAACCCCCAGAATTGGGTACCAGAAGGTAGAGGCGTAACCCCCAGAATTTGGGTACCAGAAGGTAGAGGCGTAACCCCAGAATTTGGGTACCAGAAGGTAGAGGCGTAACCCCAGAATTTGGGTACCAGAAGGTAGAGGCGTAACCCCCAGAATTTGGGTACCAGAAGGTAGAGGCGTAACCCCCAGAATTTGGGTACCAGAAGGTAGAGGCGTAACCCCCAGAATTTGGGTACCAGAAGGTAGAGGCGTAACCCCCAGAATTTGGGTACCAGAAGGTAGAGGCGTAACCCCCAGAATTTGGGTACCAGAAGGTAGAGGCGTAACCCCCAGAATTTGGGTACCAGAAGGTAGAGGCGTAACCCCCAGAATTTGGGTACCAGAAGGTAGAGGCGTAACCCCAGAATTTGGGTACCAGAAGGTAGAGGCGTAACCCCCAGAATTTGGGTACCAGAAGGTAGAGGCGTAACCCCCAGAATTTGGGTACCAGAAGGTAGAGGCGTAACCCCCAGAATTTGGGTACCAGAAGGTAGAGGCGTAACCCCAGAATTTGGGTACCAGAAGGTAGAGGCGTAACCCCCAGAATTTGGGTACCAGAAGGTAGAGGCGTAACCCCAGAATTTGGGTACCAGAAGGTAGAGGCGTAACCCCCAGAATTTGGGTACCAGAAGGTAGAGGCGTAACCCCCAGAATTTGGGTACCAGAAGGTAGAGGCGTAACCCCAGAATTTGGGTACCAGAAGGTAGAGGCGTAACCCCCAGAATTTGGGTACCAGAAGGTAGAGGCGTAACCCCCAGAATTTGGGTACCAGAAGGTAGAGGCGTAACCCCCAGAATTTGGGTACCAGAAGGTAGAGGCGTAACCCCCAGAATTTGGGTACCAGAAGGTAGAGGCGTAACCCCCAGAATTTGGGTACCAGAAGGTAGAGGCGTAACCCCCAGAATTTGGGTACCAGAAGGTAGAGGCGTAACCCCAGAATTTGGGTACCAGAAGGTAGAGGCGTAACCCCAGAATTTGGGTACCAGAAGGTAGAGGCGTAACCCCCAGAATTTGGGTACCAGAAGGTAGAGGCGTAACCCCCAGAATTTGGGTACCAGAAGGTAGAGGCGTAACCCCCAGAATTTGGGTACCAGAAGGTAGAGGCGTAACCCCCAGAATTTGGGTACCAGAAGGTAGAGGCGTAACCCCCAGAATTTGGGTACCAGAAGGTAGAGGCGTAACCCCCAGAATTTGGGTACCAGAAGGTAGAGGCGTAACCCCCAGAATTTGGGTACCAGAAGGTAGAGGCGTAACCCCCAGAATTTGGGTACCAGAAGGTAGAGGCGTAACCCCCAGAATTTGGGTACCAGAAGGTAGAGGCGTAACCCCCAGAATTTGGGTACCAGAAGGTAGAGGCGTACCCCCAGAATTTGGGTACCAGAAGGTAGAGGCGTAACCCCCAGAATTTGGGTACCAGAAGGTAGAGGCGTAACCCCCAGAATTTGGGTACCAGAAGGTAGAGGCGTAACCCCCAGAATTTGGGTACCAGAAGGTAGAGGCGTAACCCCCAGAATTTGGGTACCAGAAGGTAGAGGCGTAACCCCAGAATTTGGGTACCAGAAGGTAGAGGCGTAACCCCAGAATTTGGGTACCAGAAGGTAGAGGCGTAACCCCCAGAATTGGGTACCAGAAGGTAGAGGCGTAACCCCAGAATTTGGGTACCAGAAGGTAGAGGCGTAACCCCCAGAATTTGGGTACCAGAAGGTAGAGGCGTAACCCCCAGAATTTGGGTACCAGAAGGTAGAGGCGTAACCCCCAGAATTTGGGTACCAGAAGGTAGAGGCGTAACCCCCAGAATTTGGGTACCAGAAGGTAGAGGCGTAACCCCAGAATTTGGGTACCAGAAGGTAGAGGCGTAACCCCCAGAATTTGGGTACCAGAAGGTAGAGGCGTAACCCCCAGAATTTGGGTACCAGAAGGTAGAGGCGTAACCCCCAGAATTTGGTACCAGAAGGTAGAGGCGTCGTAACCCCAGAATTTGGGTACCAGAAGGTAGAGGCGTAACCCCAGAATTTGGGTACCAGAAGGTAGAGGCGTAACCCCAGAATTTGGGTACCAGAAGGTAGAGGCGTAACCCCCAGAATTTGGGTACCAGAAGGTAGAGGCGTAACCCAGAATTTGGGTACCAGAAGGTAGAGGCGTAACCCCCAGAATTTGGGTACCAGAAGGTAGAGGCGTAACCCCAGAATTGGGTACCAGAAGGTAGAGGCGTAACCCCCAGAATTTGGGTACCAGAAGGTAGAGGCGTAACCCCCAGAATTTGGGTACCAGAAGGTAGAGGCGTAACCCCCAGAATTTGGGTACCAGAAGGTAGAGGCGTAACCCCCAGAATTTGGGTACCAGAAGGTAGAGGCGTAACCCCAGAATTTGGGTACCAGAAGGTAGAGGCGTAACCCCAGAATTTGGGTACCAGAAGGTAGAGGCGTAACCCCAGAATTTGGGTACCAGAAGGTAGAGGCGTAACCCCAGAATTTGGGTACCAGAAGGTAGAGGCGTAACCCCCAGAATTTGGGTACCAGAAGGTAGAGGCGTACCCCCAGAATTTGGGTACCAGAAGGTAGAGGCGTAACCCCCAGAATTTGGGTACCAGAAGGTAGAGGCGTAACCCCAGAATTTGGGTACCAGAAGGTAGAGGCGTAACCCCCAGAATTTGGGTACCAGAAGGTAGAGGCGTAACCCCCAGAATTTGGGTACCAGAAGGTAGAGGCGTAACCCCCAGAATTTGGGTACCAGAAGGTAGAGGCGTAACCCCCAGAATTTGGGTACCAGAAGGTAGAGGCGTAACCCCCAGAATTTGGGTACCAGAAGGTAGAGGCGTAACCCCCAGAATTTGGGTACCAGAAGGTAGAGGCGTAACCCCCAGAATTTGGGTACCAGAAGGTAGAGGCGTAACCCCCAGAATTTGGGTACCAGAAGGTAGAGGCGTAACCCCCAGAATTTGGGTACCAGAAGGTAGAGGCGTAACCCCCAGAATTTGGGTACCAGAAGGTAGAGGCGTAACCCCCAGAATTTGGGTACCAGAAGGTAGAGGCGTAACCCCCAGAATTTGGGTACCAGAAGGTAGAGGCGTAACCCCCAGAATTTGGGTACCAGAAGGTAGAGGCGTAACCCCCAGAATTTGGGTACCAGAAGGTAGAGGCGTAACCCCCAGAATTTGGGTACCAGAAGGTAGAGGCGTAACCCCCAGAATTTGGGTACCAGAAGGTAGAGGCGTAACCCCCAGAATTTGGGTACCAGAAGGTAGAGGCGTAACCCCCAGAATTTGGGTACCAGAAGGTAGAGGCGTAACCCCCAGAATTTGGGTACCAGAAGGTAGAGGCGTAACCCCCAGAATTTGGGTACCAGAAGGTAGAGGCGTAACCCCCAGAATTTGGGTACCAGAAGGTAGAGGCGTAACCCCCAGAATTTGGGTACCAGAAGGTAGAGGCGTAACCCCCAGAATTTGGGTACCAGAAGGTAGAGGCGTAACCCCCAGAATTTGGGTACCAGAAGGTAGAGGCGTAACCCCCAGAATTTGGGTACCAGAAGGTAGAGGCGTAACCCCCAGAATTTGGGTACCAGAAGGTAGAGGCGTAACCCCCAGAATTTGGGTACCAGAAGGTAGAGGCGTAACCCCCAGAATTTGGGTACCAGAAGGTAGAGGCGTAACCCCCAGAATTTGGGTACCAGAAGGTAGAGGCGTAACCCCCAGAATTTGGGTACCAGAAGGTAGAGGCGTAACCCCCAGAATTTGGGTACCAGAAGGTAGAGGCGTAACCCCCAGAATTTGGGTACCAGAAGGTAGAGGCGTAACCCCCAGAATTTGGGTACCAGAAGGTAGAGGCGTAACCCCCAGAATTTGGGTACCAGAAGGTAGAGGCGTAACCCCCAGAATTTGGGTACCAGAAGGTAGAGGCGTAACCCCCAGAATTTGGGTACCAGAAGGTAGAGGCGTAACCCCCAGAATTTGGGTACCAGAAGGTAGAGGCGTAACCCCCAGAATTTGGGTACCAGAAGGTAGAGGCGTAACCCCCAGAATTTGGGTACCAGAAGGTAGAGGCGTAACCCCCAGAATTTGGGTAC
The DNA here is from genome assembly GCA_037349105.1 of Limnomonas spitsbergensis. Lineage (NCBI taxonomy): Eukaryota > Viridiplantae > Chlorophyta > Chlorophyceae > Chlamydomonadales > Limnomonas > Limnomonas spitsbergensis. The sequence continues at coordinate 54,147 of JAYJMM010000012.1, forward strand.
CAGAAGGTAGAGGCGTAACCCCCAGAATTTGGGTACCAGAAGGTAGAGGCGTAACCCCCAGAATTTGGGTACCAGAAGGTAGAGGCGTAACCCCCAGAATTTGGGTACCAGAAGGTAGAGGCGTAACCCCCAGAATTTGGGTACCAGAAGGTAGAGGCGTAACCCCCAGAATTTGGGTACCAGAAGGTAGAGGCGTAACCCCCAGAATTTGGGTACCAGAAGGTAGAGGCGTAACCCCCAGAATTTGGGTACCAGAAGGTAGAGGCGTAACCCCCAGAATTTGGGTACCAGAAGGTAGAGGCGTAACCCCCAGAATTTGGGTACCAGAAGGTAGAGGCGTAACCCCCAGAATTTGGGTACCAGAAGGTAGAGGCGTAACCCCCAGAATTTGGGTACCAGAAGGTAGAGGCGTAACCCCCAGAATTTGGGTACCAGAAGGTAGAGGCGTAACCCCCAGAATTTGGGTACCAGAAGGTAGAGGCGTAACCCCCAGAATTTGGGTACCAGAAGGTAGAGGCGTAACCCCCAGAATTTGGGTACCAGAAGGTAGAGGCGTAACCCCCAGAATTTGGGTACCAGAAGGTAGAGGCGTAACCCCCAGAATTTGGGTACCAGAAGGTAGAGGCGTAACCCCCAGAATTTGGGTACCAGAAGGTAGAGGCGTAACCCCCAGAATTTGGGTACCAGAAGGTAGAGGCGTAACCCCCAGAATTTGGGTACCAGAAGGTAGAGGCGTAACCCCCAGAATTTGGGTACCAGAAGGTAGAGGCGTAACCCCCAGAATTTGGGTACCAGAAGGTAGAGGCGTAACCCCCAGAATTTGGGTACCAGAAGGTAGAGGCGTAACCCCCAGAATTTGGGTACCAGAAGGTAGAGGCGTAACCCCCAGAATTTGGGTACCAGAAGGTAGAGGCGTAACCCCAGAATTTGGGTACCAGAAGGTAGAGGCGTAACCCCCAGAATTTGGGTACCAGAAGGTAGAGGCGTAACCCCCAGAATTTGGGTACCAGAAGGTAGAGGCGTAACCCCCAGAATTTGGGTACCAGAAGGTAGAGGCGTAACCCCCAGAATTTGGGTACCAGAAGGTAGAGGCGTAACCCCCAGAATTTGGGTACCAGAAGGTAGAGGCGTAACCCCCAGAATTTGGGTACCAGAAGGTAGAGGCGTAACCCCCAGAATTTGGGTACCAGAAGGTAGAGGCGTAACCCCCAGAATTTGGGTACCAGAAGGTAGAGGCGTAACCCCCAGAATTTGGGTACCAGAAGGTAGAGGCGTAACCCCCAGAATTTGGGTACCAGAAGGTAGAGGCGTAACCCCCAGAATTTGGGTACCAGAAGGTAGAGGCGTAACCCCCAGAATTTGGGTACCAGAAGGTAGAGGCGTAACCCCCAGAATTTGGGTACCAGAAGGTAGAGGCGTAACCCCCAGAATTTGGGTACCAGAAGGTAGAGGCGTAACCCCCAGAATTTGGGTACCAGAAGGTAGAGGCGTAACCCCCAGAATTTGGGTACCAGAAGGTAGAGGCGTAACCCCCAGAATTTGGGTACCAGAAGGTAGAGGCGTAACCCCCAGAATTTGGGTACCAGAAGGTAGAGGCGTAACCCCCAGAATTTGGGTACCAGAAGGTAGAGGCGTAACCCCCAGAATTTGGGTACCAGAAGGTAGAGGCGTAACCCCCAGAATTTGGGTACCAGAAGGTAGAGGCGTAACCCCCAGAATTTGGGTACCAGAAGGTAGAGGCGTAACCCCCAGAATTTGGGTACCAGAAGGTAGAGGCGTAACCCCCAGAATTTGGGTACCAGAAGGTAGAGGCGTAACCCCCAGAATTTGGGTACCAGAAGGTAGAGGCGTAACCCCCAGAATTTGGGTACCAGAAGGTAGAGGCGTAACCCCCAGAATTTGGGTACCAGAAGGTAGAGGCGTAACCCCCAGAATTTGGGTACCAGAAGGTAGAGGCGTAACCCCCAGAATTTGGGTACCAGAAGGTAGAGGCGTAACCCCCAGAATTTGGGTACCAGAAGGTAGAGGCGTAACCCCCAGAATTTGGGTACCAGAAGGTAGAGGCGTAACCCCCAGAATTTGGGTACCAGAAGGTAGAGGCGTAACCCCCAGAATTTGGGTACCAGAAGGTAGAGGCGTAACCCCCAGAATTTGGGTACCAGAAGGTAGAGGCGTAACCCCCAGAATTTGGGTACCAGAAGGTAGAGGCGTAACCCCCAGAATTTGGGTACCAGAAGGTAGAGGCGTAACCCCCAGAATTTGGGTACCAGAAGGTAGAGGCGTAACCCCCAGAATTTGGGTACCAGAAGGTAGAGGCGTAACCCCCAGAATTTGGGTACCAGAAGGTAGAGGCGTAACCCCCAGAATTTGGGTACCAGAAGGTAGAGGCGTAACCCCCAGAATTTGGGTACCAGAAGGTAGAGGCGTAACCCCCAGAATTTGGGTACCAGAAGGTAGAGGCGTAACCCCCAGAATTTGGGTACCAGAAGGTAGAGGCGTAACCCCCAGAATTTGGGTACCAGAAGGTAGAGGCGTAACCCCCAGAATTTGGGTACCAGAAGGTAGAGGCGTAACCCCCAGAATTTGGGTACCAGAAGGTAGAGGCGTAACCCCCAGAATTTGGGTACCAGAAGGTAGAGGCGTAACCCCCAGAATTTGGGTACCAGAAGGTAGAGGCGTAACCCCCAGAATTTGGGTACCAGAAGGTAGAGGCGTAACCCCCAGAATTTGGGTACCAGAAGGTAGAGGCGTAACCCCCAGAATTTGGGTACCAGAAGGTAGAGGCGTAACCCCCAGAATTTGGGTACCAGAAGGTAGAGGCGTAACCCCCAGAATTTGGGTACCAGAAGGTAGAGGCGTAACCCCCAGAATTTGGGTACCAGAAGGTAGAGGCGTAACCCCCAGAATTTGGGTACCAGAAGGTAGAGGCGTAACCCCCAGAATTTGGGTACCAGAAGGTAGAGGCGTAACCCCCAGAATTTGGGTACCAGAAGGTAGAGGCGTAACCCCCAGAATTTGGGTACCAGAAGGTAGAGGCGTAACCCCCAGAATTTGGGTACCAGAAGGTAGAGGCGTAACCCCCAGAATTTGGGTACCAGAAGGTAGAGGCGTAACCCCCAGAATTTGGGTACCAGAAGGTAGAGGCGTAACCCCCAGAATTTGGGTACCAGAAGGTAGAGGCGTAACCCCCAGAATTTGGGTACCAGAAGGTAGAGGCGTAACCCCCAGAATTTGGGTACCAGAAGGTAGAGGCGTAACCCCCAGAATTTGGGTACCAGAAGGTAGAGGCGTAACCCCCAGAATTTGGGTACCAGAAGGTAGAGGCGTAACCCCCAGAATTTGGGTACCAGAAGGTAGAGGCGTAACCCCCAGAATTTGGGTACCAGAAGGTAGAGGCGTAACCCCCAGAATTTGGGTACCAGAAGGTAGAGGCGTAACCCCCAGAATTTGGGTACCAGAAGGTAGAGGCGTAACCCCCAGAATTTGGGTACCAGAAGGTAGAGGCGTAACCCCCAGAATTTGGGTACCAGAAGGTAGAGGCGTAACCCCCAGAATTTGGGTACCAGAAGGTAGAGGCGTAACCCCCAGAATTTGGGTACCAGAAGGTAGAGGCGTAACCCCCAGAATTTGGGTACCAGAAGGTAGAGGCGTAACCCCCAGAATTTGGGTACCAGAAGGTAGAGGCGTAACCCCCAGAATTTGGGTACCAGAAGGTAGAGGCGTAACCCCCAGAATTTGGGTACCAGAAGGTAGAGGCGTAACCCCCAGAATTTGGGTACCAGAAGGTAGAGGCGTAACCCCCAGAATTTGGGTACCAGAAGGTAGAGGCGTAACCCCCAGAATTTGGGTACCAGAAGGTAGAGGCGTAACCCCCAGAATTTGGGTACCAGAAGGTAGAGGCGTAACCCCCAGAATTTGGGTACCAGAAGGTAGAGGCGTAACCCCCAGAATTTGGGTACCAGAAGGTAGAGGCGTAACCCCCAGAATTTGGGTACCAGAAGGTAGAGGCGTAACCCCCAGAATTTGGGTACCAGAAGGTAGAGGCGTAACCCCCAGAATTTGGGTACCAGAAGGTAGAGGCGTAACCCCCAGAATTTGGGTACCAGAAGGTAGAGGCGTAACCCCCAGAATTTGGGTACCAGAAGGTAGAGGCGTAACCCCCAGAATTTGGGTACCAGAAGGTAGAGGCGTAACCCCCAGAATTTGGGTACCAGAAGGTAGAGGCGTAACCCCCAGAATTTGGGTACCAGAAGGTAGAGGCGTAACCCCCAGAATTTGGGTACCAGAAGGTAGAGGCGTAACCCCCAGAATTTGGGTACCAGAAGGTAGAGGCGTAACCCCCAGAATTTGGGTACCAGAAGGTAGAGGCGTAACCCCCAGAATTTGGGTACCAGAAGGTAGAGGCGTAACCCCCAGAATTTGGGTACCAGAAGGTAGAGGCGTAACCCCCAGAATTTGGGTACCAGAAGGTAGAGGCGTAACCCCCAGAATTTGGGTACCAGAAGGTAGAGGCGTAACCCCCAGAATTTGGGTACCAGAAGGTAGAGGCGTAACCCCCAGAATTTGGGTACCAGAAGGTAGAGGCGTAACCCCCAGAATTTGGGTACCAGAAGGTAGAGGCGTAACCCCCAGAATTTGGGTACCAGAAGGTAGAGGCGTAACCCCCAGAATTTGGGTACCAGAAGGTAGAGGCGTAACCCCCAGAATTTGGGTACCAGAAGGTAGAGGCGTAACCCCCAGAATTTGGGTACCAGAAGGTAGAGGCGTAACCCCCAGAATTTGGGTACCAGAAGGTAGAGGCGTAACCCCCAGAATTTGGGTACCAGAAGGTAGAGGCGTAACCCCCAGAATTTGGGTACCAGAAGGTAGAGGCGTAACCCCCAGAATTTGGGTACCAGAAGGTAGAGGCGTAACCCCCAGAATTTGGGTACCAGAAGGTAGAGGCGTAACCCCCAGAATTTGGGTACCAGAAGGTAGAGGCGTAACCCCCAGAATTTGGGTACCAGAAGGTAGAGGCGTAACCCCCAGAATTTGGGTACCAGAAGGTAGAGGCGTAACCCCCAGAATTTGGGTACCAGAAGGTAGAGGCGTAACCCCCAGAATTTGGGTACCAGAAGGTAGAGGCGTAACCCCCAGAATTTGGGTACCAGAAGGTAGAGGCGTAACCCCCAGAATTTGGGTACCAGAAGGTAGAGGCGTAACCCCCAGAATTTGGGTACCAGAAGGTAGAGGCGTAACCCCCAGAATTTGGGTACCAGAAGGTAGAGGCGTAACCCCCAGAATTTGGGTACCAGAAGGTAGAGGCGTAACCCCCAGAATTTGGGTACCAGAAGGTAGAGGCGTAACCCCCAGAATTTGGGTACCAGAAGGTAGAGGCGTAACCCCCAGAATTTGGGTACCAGAAGGTAGAGGCGTAACCCCCAGAATTTGGGTACCAGAAGGTAGAGGCGTAACCCCCAGAATTTGGGTACCAGAAGGTAGAGGCGTAACCCCCAGAATTTGGGTACCAGAAGGTAGAGGCGTAACCCCCAGAATTTGGGTACCAGAAGGTAGAGGCGTAACCCCCAGAATTTGGGTACCAGAAGGTAGAGGCGTAACCCCCAGAATTTGGGTACCAGAAGGTAGAGGCGTAACCCCCAGAATTTGGGTACCAGAAGGTAGAGGCGTAACCCCCAGAATTTGGGTACCAGAAGGTAGAGGCGTAACCCCCAGAATTTGGGTACCAGAAGGTAGAGGCGTAACCCCCAGAATTTGGGTACCAGAAGGTAGAGGCGTAACCCCCAGAATTTGGGTACCAGAAGGTAGAGGCGTAACCCCCAGAATTTGGGTACCAGAAGGTAGAGGCGTAACCCCCAGAATTTGGGTACCAGAAGGTAGAGGCGTAACCCCCAGAATTTGGGTACCAGAAGGTAGAGGCGTAACCCCCAGAATTTGGGTACCAGAAGGTAGAGGCGTAACCCCCAGAATTTGGGTACCAGAAGGTAGAGGCGTAACCCCCAGAATTTGGGTACCAGAAGGTAGAGGCGTAACCCCCAGAATTTGGGTACCAGAAGGTAGAGGCGTAACCCCCAGAATTTGGGTACCAGAAGGTAGAGGCGTAACCCCCAGAATTTGGGTACCAGAAGGTAGAGGCGTAACCCCCAGAATTTGGGTACCAGAAGGTAGAGGCGTAACCCCCAGAATTTGGGTACCAGAAGGTAGAGGCGTAACCCCCAGAATTTGGGTACCAGAAGGTAGAGGCGTAACCCCCAGAATTTGGGTACCAGAAGGTAGAGGCGTAACCCCCAGAATTTGGGTACCAGAAGGTAGAGGCGTAACCCCCAGAATTTGGGTACCAGAAGGTAGAGGCGTAACCCCCAGAATTTGGGTACCAGAAGGTAGAGGCGTAACCCCCAGAATTTGGGTACCAGAAGGTAGAGGCGTAACCCCCAGAATTTGGGTACCAGAAGGTAGAGGCGTAACCCCCAGAATTTGGGTACCAGAAGGTAGAGGCGTAACCCCCAGAATTTGGGTACCAGAAGGTAGAGGCGTAACCCCCAGAATTTGGGTACCAGAAGGTAGAGGCGTAACCCCCAGAATTTGGGTACCAGAAGGTAGAGGCGTAACCCCCAGAATTTGGGTACCAGAAGGTAGAGGCGTAACCCCCAGAATTTGGGTACCAGAAGGTAGAGGCGTAACCCCCAGAATTTGGGTACCAGAAGGTAGAGGCGTAACCCCCAGAATTTGGGTACCAGAAGGTAGAGGCGTAACCCCCAGAATTTGGGTACCAGAAGGTAGAGGCGTAACCCCCAGAATTTGGGTACCAGAAGGTAGAGGCGTAACCCCCAGAATTTGGGTACCAGAAGGTAGAGGCGTAACCCCCAGAATTTGGGTACCAGAAGGTAGAGGCGTAACCCCCAGAATTTGGGTACCAGAAGGTAGAGGCGTAACCCCCAGAATTTGGGTACCAGAAGGTAGAGGCGTAACCCCCAGAATTTGGGTACCAGAAGGTAGAGGCGTAACCCCCAGAATTTGGGTACCAGAAGGTAGAGGCGTAACCCCCAGAATTTGGGTACCAGAAGGTAGAGGCGTAACCCCCAGAATTTGGGTACCAGAAGGTAGAGGCGTAACCCCCAGAATTTGGGTACCAGAAGGTAGAGGCGTAACCCCCAGAATTTGGGTACCAGAAGGTAGAGGCGTAACCCCCAGAATTTGGGTACCAGAAGGTAGAGGCGTAACCCCCAGAATTTGGGTACCAGAAGGTAGAGGCGTAACCCCCAGAATTTGGGTACCAGAAGGTAGAGGCGTAACCCCCAGAATTTGGGTACCAGAAGGTAGAGGCGTAACCCCCAGAATTTGGGTACCAGAAGGTAGAGGCGTAACCCCCAGAATTTGGGTACCAGAAGGTAGAGGCGTAACCCCCAGAATTTGGGTACCAGAAGGTAGAGGCGTAACCCCCAGAATTTGGGTACCAGAAGGTAGAGGCGTAACCCCCAGAATTTGGGTACCAGAAGGTAGAGGCGTAACCCCCAGAATTTGGGTACCAGAAGGTAGAGGCGTAACCCCCAGAATTTGGGTACCAGAAGGTAGAGGCGTAACCCCCAGAATTTGGGTACCAGAAGGTAGAGGCGTAACCCCCAGAATTTGGGTACCAGAAGGTAGAGGCGTAACCCCCAGAATTTGGGTACCAGAAGGTAGAGGCGTAACCCCCAGAATTTGGGTACCAGAAGGTAGAGGCGTAACCCCCAGAATTTGGGTACCAGAAGGTAGAGGCGTAACCCCCAGAATTTGGGTACCAGAAGGTAGAGGCGTAACCCCCAGAATTTGGGTACCAGAAGGTAGAGGCGTAACCCCCAGAATTTGGGTACCAGAAGGTAGAGGCGTAACCCCCAGAATTTGGGTACCAGAAGGTAGAGGCGTAACCCCCAGAATTTGGGTACCAGAAGGTAGAGGCGTAACCCCCAGAATTTGGGTACCAGAAGGTAGAGGCGTAACCCCCAGAATTTGGGTACCAGAAGGTAGAGGCGTAACCCCCAGAATTTGGGTACCAGAAGGTAGAGGCGTAACCCCCAGAATTTGGGTACCAGAAGGTAGAGGCGTAACCCCCAGAATTTGGGTACCAGAAGGTAGAGGCGTAACCCCCAGAATTTGGGTACCAGAAGGTAGAGGCGTAACCCCCAGAATTTGGGTACCAGAAGGTAGAGGCGTAACCCCCAGAATTTGGGTACCAGAAGGTAGAGGCGTAACCCCCAGAATTTGGGTACCAGAAGGTAGAGGCGTAACCCCCAGAATTTGGGTACCAGAAGGTAGAGGCGTAACCCCCAGAATTTGGGTACCAGAAGGTAGAGGCGTAACCCCCAGAATTTGGGTACCAGAAGGTAGAGGCGTAACCCCCAGAATTTGGGTACCAGAAGGTAGAGGCGTAACCCCCAGAATTTGGGTACCAGAAGGTAGAGGCGTAACCCCCAGAATTTGGGTACCAGAAGGTAGAGGCGTAACCCCCAGAATTTGGGTACCAGAAGGTAGAGGCGTAACCCCCAGAATTTGGGTACCAGAAGGTAGAGGCGTAACCCCCAGAATTTGGGTACCAGAAGGTAGAGGCGTAACCCCCAGAATTTGGGTACCAGAAGGTAGAGGCGTAACCCCCAGAATTTGGGTACCAGAAGGTAGAGGCGTAACCCCCAGAATTTGGGTACCAGAAGGTAGAGGCGTAACCCCCAGAATTTGGGTACCAGAAGGTAGAGGCGTAACCCCCAGAATTTGGGTACCAGAAGGTAGAGGCGTAACCCCCAGAATTTGGGTACCAGAAGGTAGAGGCGTAACCCCCAGAATTTGGGTACCAGAAGGTAGAGGCGTAACCCCCAGAATTTGGGTACCAGAAGGTAGAGGCGTAACCCCCAGAATTTGGGTACCAGAAGGTAGAGGCGTAACCCCCAGAATTTGGGTACCAGAAGGTAGAGGCGTAACCCCCAGAATTTGGGTACCAGAAGGTAGAGGCGTAACCCCAGAATTTGGGTACCAGAAGGTAGAGGCGTAACCCCCAGAATTTGGGTACCAGAAGGTAGAGGCGTAACCCCCAGAATTTGGGTACCAGAAGGTAGAGGCGTAACCCCCAGAATTTGGGTACCAGAAGGTAGAGGCGTAACCCCCAGAATTTGGGTACCAGAAGGTAGAGGCGTAACCCCCAGAATTTGGGTACCAGAAGGTAGAGGCGTAACCCCCAGAATTTGGGTACCAGAAGGTAGAGGCGTAACCCCCAGAATTTGGGTACCAGAAGGTAGAGGCGTAACCCCCAGAATTTGGGTACCAGAAGGTAGAGGCGTAACCCCCAGAATTTGGGTACCAGAAGGTAGAGGCGTAACCCCCAGAATTTGGGTACCAGAAGGTAGAGGCGTAACCCCCAGAATTTGGGTACCAGAAGGTAGAGGCGTAACCCCCAGAATTTGGGTACCAGAAGGTAGAGGCGTAACCCCCAGAATTTGGGTACCAGAAGGTAGAGGCGTAACCCCCAGAATTTGGGTACCAGAAGGTAGAGGCGTAACCCCCAGAATTTGGGTACCAGAAGGTAGAGGCGTAACCCCCAGAATTTGGGTACCAGAAGGTAGAGGCGTAACCCCCAGAATTTGGGTACCAGAAGGTAGAGGCGTAACCCCCAGAATTTGGGTACCAGAAGGTAGAGGCGTAACCCCCAGAATTTGGGTACCAGAAGGTAGAGGCGTAACCCCCAGAATTTGGGTACCAGAAGGTAGAGGCGTAACCCCCAGAATTTGGGTACCAGAAGGTAGAGGCGTAACCCCCAGAATTTGGGTACCAGAAGGTAGAGGCGTAACCCCCAGAATTTGGGTACCAGAAGGTAGAGGCGTAACCCCCAGAATTTGGGTACCAGAAGGTAGAGGCGTAACCCCCAGAATTTGGGTACCAGAAGGTAGAGGCGTAACCCCCAGAATTTGGGTACCAGAAGGTAGAGGCGTAACCCCCAGAATTTGGGTACCAGAAGGTAGAGGCGTAACCCCCAGAATTTGGGTACCAGAAGGTAGAGGCGTAACCCCCAGAATTTGGGTACCAGAAGGTAGAGGCGTAACCCCCAGAATTTGGGTACCAGAAGGTAGAGGCGTAACCCCCAGAATTTGGGTACCAGAAGGTAGAGGCGTAACCCCCAGAATTTGGGTACCAGAAGGTAGAGGCGTAACCCCCAGAATTTGGGTACCAGAAGGTAGAGGCGTAACCCCCAGAATTTGGGTACCAGAAGGTAGAGGCGTAACCCCCAGAATTTGGGTACCAGAAGGTAGAGGCGTAACCCCCAGAATTTGGGTACCAGAAGGTAGAGGCGTAACCCCCAGAATTTGGGTACCAGAAGGTAGAGGCGTAACCCCCAGAATTTGGGTACCAGAAGGTAGAGGCGTAACCCCCAGAATTTGGGTACCAGAAGGTAGAGGCGTAACCCCCAGAATTTGGGTACCAGAAGGTAGAGGCGTAACCCCCAGAATTTGGGTACCAGAAGGTAGAGGCGTAACCCCCAGAATTTGGGTACCAGAAGGTAGAGGCGTAACCCCCAGAATTTGGGTACCAGAAGGTAGAGGCGTAACCCCCAGAATTTGGGTACCAGAAGGTAGAGGCGTAACCCCCAGAATTTGGGTACCAGAAGGTAGAGGCGTAACCCCCAGAATTTGGGTACCAGAAGGTAGAGGCGTAACCCCCAGAATTTGGGTACCAGAAGGTAGAGGCGTAACCCCCAGAATTTGGGTACCAGAAGGTAGAGGCGTAACCCCCAGAATTTGGGTACCAGAAGGTAGAGGCGTAACCCCCAGAATTTGGGTACCAGAAGGTAGAGGCGTAACCCCCAGAATTTGGGTACCAGAAGGTAGAGGCGTAACCCCCAGAATTTGGGTACCAGAAGGTAGAGGCGTAACCCCCAGAATTTGGGTACCAGAAGGTAGAGGCGTAACCCCCAGAATTTGGGTACCAGAAGGTAGAGGCGTAACCCCCAGAATTTGGGTACCAGAAGGTAGAGGCGTAACCCCCAGAATTTGGGTACCAGAAGGTAGAGGCGTAACCCCCAGAATTTGGGTACCAGAAGGTAGAGGCGTAACCCCCAGAATTTGGGTACCAGAAGGTAGAGGCGTAACCCCCAGAATTTGGGTACCAGAAGGTAGAGGCGTAACCCCCAGAATTTGGGTACCAGAAGGTAGAGGCGTAACCCCCAGAATTTGGGTACCAGAAGGTAGAGGCGTAACCCCCAGAATTTGGGTACCAGAAGGTAGAGGCGTAACCCCCAGAATTTGGGTACCAGAAGGTAGAGGCGTAACCCCCAGAATTTGGGTACCAGAAGGTAGAGGCGTAACCCCCAGAATTTGGGTACCAGAAGGTAGAGGCGTAACCCCCAGAATTTGGGTACCAGAAGGTAGAGGCGTAACCCCCAGAATTTGGGTACCAGAAGGTAGAGGCGTAACCCCCAGAATTTGGGTACCAGAAGGTAGAGGCGTAACCCCCAGAATTTGGGTACCAGAAGGTAGAGGCGTAACCCCCAGAATTTGGGTACCAGAAGGTAGAGGCGTAACCCCCAGAATTTGGGTACCAGAAGGTAGAGGCGTAACCCCCAGAATTTGGGTACCAGAAGGTAGAGGCGTAACCCCCAGAATTTGGGTACCAGAAGGTAGAGGCGTAACCCCCAGAATTTGGGTACCAGAAGGTAGAGGCGTAACCCCCAGAATTTGGGTACCAGAAGGTAGAGGCGTAACCCCCAGAATTTGGGTACCAGAAGGTAGAGGCGTAACCCCCAGAATTTGGGTACCAGAAGGTAGAGGCGTAACCCCCAGAATTTGGGTACCAGAAGGTAGAGGCGTAACCCCCAGAATTTGGGTACCAGAAGGTAGAGGCGTAACCCCCAGAATTTGGGTACCAGAAGGTAGAGGCGTAACCCCCAGAATTTGGGTACCAGAAGGTAGAGGCGTAACCCCCAGAATTTGGGTACCAGAAGGTAGAGGCGTAACCCCCAGAATTTGGGTACCAGAAGGTAGAGGCGTAACCCCCAGAATTTGGGTACCAGAAGGTAGAGGCGTAACCCCCAGAATTTGGGTACCAGAAGGTAGAGGCGTAACCCCCAGAATTTGGGTACCAGAAGGTAGAGGCGTAACCCCCAGAATTTGGGTACCAGAAGGTAGAGGCGTAACCCCCAGAATTTGGGTACCAGAAGGTAGAGGCGTAACCCCCAGAATTTGGGTACCAGAAGGTAGAGGCGTAACCCCCAGAATTTGGGTACCAGAAGGTAGAGGCGTAACCCCCAGAATTTGGGTACCAGAAGGTAGAGGCGTAACCCCCAGAATTTGGGTACCAGAAGGTAGAGGCGTAACCCCCAGAATTTGGGTACCAGAAGGTAGAGGCGTAACCCCCAGAATTTGGGTACCAGAAGGTAGAGGCGTAACCCCCAGAATTTGGGTACCAGAAGGTAGAGGCGTAACCCCCAGAATTTGGGTACCAGAAGGTAGAGGCGTAA